>OY744602.1:22725720-22908220 GCA_963556255.1 Allolobophora icterica
TGCTGAGGGGTGCCAAACCGGATGGATTGAATTTTGGAGGAGTTTAGAGAAAGGCGGTTTGAAGAGATCCTGCAATGAAGATCTTGAGAGAGAGAGAGAGAGAGAGAGAGAGAGAGAGAGAGAGAGAGAGAGAGAGAGAGAGAGAGAGAGAGAGAGAGAGAGAGAGAGAGAGAGAGAGAGAGAGAGAGAGAGAGAGAGAGAGAGAGAGAGAGAGAGAGAGAGAGAGCTTCAATGGAACCAGTTAGAAACAGTTGAGCAGATGGAGGCCCATGGACAAAGGCCTGAACATCATCAGCGAAAAGGTGACCAGCAGCCCCGTGTTTAGAGAGTAGGGAAGGAATGTCAGCCGTGTAGAGAATGAAGAGAACCGGGCCAAGGACCGAACCCTGAGGAACACCAAGTTTTACCGAGACTCACCGAGTTTTGGACTCACCGGTGATCATCATTTGAGAGCGTTCAGACAGGTAAGAACGAAACCAAAGGAGAGGATTGACCTTAAGACTAAAAGAAATCTCAAGGCGGAGTATGCACCGGAGATATAGGTAGACTTGGGTATCACGTGTTAACTATTTATGTTTTTATGGCGGGCATCGATTCAATTTCAGATCATGTTTAATTCGTTGAATATTTCGAATTAGAAGGTTAATAATCTCATATTGTAATATAACATTAAAAGTAGAGTATTACCTGGGGCAAATAACCCCAAACTACTGGGACATATCCTAAAACTACTGGGACATTTGTCCCACTAGTTATATAGTTAAAATATGCCCTACCAGGATCAGTCACCTGCTTTGTTGATCTCCATGCTTTGACCACCCACAGGCTTGATAACACCATACTAAAAGGTCTTGAATCCATCGTCAAATATCAAACTTGACAACACCAGGGGTTGCAGGTATGACGGTCTTGGCATATGACGAGGGTTGGGTCACTGACTTCTTCTGTCTATTTGACTTCGGTAATACTACTACTACTACTACTACTACTACTACTATACCTGTTTCAAGTAAAGCGGGGCCTGGACCTTTCACAGTTGAACTGGGGAACTTTAAAAAATCTTCATTTTTGGCGATATCGGCAATATTTTAATAGATTTGGGTTCCTTGTATGGGGTTTCCTAGCGATGGCGTGAAGCTTTTTTCAAAATTTTGTATTTTAATAGGTGAAATTAGGGGTTGAATTTTCATCGTCAAACCGGGTGCCTGTAGTACTACTGAACAGAATTCCGTATGATATAGGTAAAAATGTTACATATTCCTACTAATTTAATGATGAGGATTACGATGGTGACAAGCGTTTAGTAAATTTTTAACTAATAAGGGGTATAATAATAGGTTGTTTTTTTCATCGGAAACCGGGTTCCAGCTGTAGTTGGTACCGCGTTGAAGCGACGGGCCGCTCTGCAATCAAGCCCAACTCAAGCCCATTGAGCGTTTAGATGAAACGCTTTGATTTATACAGGCGCTATAAGAAGAAAAGTGGGGTATCAACGAGTATCTATGTTTATAGCAATCGTCCGGGTCTTAAGAATAACAAATAAGAATACATTTATTGTAGTAAATTTAGATCATCACATGGACAGTTTTAGATAAGAGTTTTAATGGTAATAATGTAGAGGTTAATATGGGTAGGCCAATAAAAGGACACTTTGCAGAGGGTAAGGGTAAAACTTGTCTTTTGCTGTATTAATCCCACCGTATTCTATTTTTTATTTTATTTTAATAAGTCCAAAAGTCGCGGGTCAAAATCAAACTCTAATATTCGTTTATTGAGACATAATATGCGCAGCGAATCACCGAAATCGCCAAATTTTCGCCGGATCCCCAAAATACATTTTATTAAGACAAAATTTGTTAACCGAAAAGCCACGTTTGGAGATACTTTGTAATTTTCGTAGCTTCCTCTTAGAAATTGTCCATGCCACCAGCATTTCCATGAGCATTAGATGTGGCACACATGGGCTTCATGCACATCCTATTATTTGGGAAAATGGGCCCTGTTTTGGGTCCATGAGGCTATGATGGCAGGGATCCATGCAAGCCACTGTCTTGCAAACATTTTGCCCAAGGACCAAAACAAGCTGTTGTCATTATGATACACAAGTTGAGTTGGCCTTCTTTGATGCTTGAATAAGATTTAAACTAATTAATGAAATGATTCTCTTCAGGCCTTGCACACAACATTCGTTAAACTGACTGGTCTGTTGTTACGCGGTTCACTTTGGTTTCCTACAGATAACTCACTATAACGATGGTATATATGGAGATATCTTGTCGTTTAATGACAATACATTGCACCTAAAAGCATGCAGAAGAGAATTTTTGTGTATTAATGCGGACTTTCTTCTCAAATGGATAAATGGATTTCTGGATGCCAAGCAGAGCAGCACTAAGCCTCTATGCTACCATTGAAATTCAATTCAATTCAATAAATCTTTATTGTCATTAATGACAGCGATTTACAGGATCAAGTATTGCGTATATAGCTAGTAAATATATTACTTATTATAGTACTAACAATGAAGTTCAATAATGTTCAACTTATGAAACCAACACCAGAATATTTTGCATATACGTTAAAACCAAAACTAAGAATATATTTTGCATAGACGTTAAACCAAAACTAAGAAGATGTACATATACTGTCACTAGCGACAAAGGGAATCTCCAAAGGGATGCGAGTCCCACTAAACGGAGACACCCAACTGGACAAATACTACACCAGAAAGATGACAGGCCTAGGCTCTCTTCCTAATCAAAGAAAAAACAAAAAACAAACAGGAGAGACACTTCAATTAACGTAAATCTTAACTATCCTTAATTACACGGGTCAGTCTCCAGAGTGGCGTCTGCATGCTCTCCTTGACCTGCTACATTGGATATTAACACTATTCTAAATATAAAGAGGCTCACCCTGTGTACAAGAAATTGTCGTAAACTTTTTTAAAATTCATAATTGCTTTTAGAGGATTGAATTTCAGGAGGTATTGAATTCCAGATGAGCAGACCAGCAAATTTAATACTGAACAATCTGGTGTTCGTGCGCACTGCGCGCTTTGACTGGGCGAAATAATGAGGCACTTCTTGTATAATGCTCATGTAATGTAGAGGCATGTGCAAAGTATCCAGTGAATGAAGCAGTACTGAAGCAAGTTATGAATATACATGTAGAACAGAACCCCAACTTGGAAGATCAATCTAATATCCTTAGGGTCTATATGGGTCTATATCATCCAGTCCTTTAGTGTGGGTTCTTTTTGGGTGCATTTACACATAGTTAATAAGTGTTTGTCATATATGACTGTCTCAGTGGGCCACATAAAGCACAGTTGATTTTTTCTTTCCAGAGTAATGTCTTTATTAAGTAACAAAATTGTTTTTCATTTATCAACATTTTATGGATGGCAAGACTTGACTATTCTGTTTCGACAAAAGTCTCTGATGTTTTGCCACTTGCGGCGTGATAAGCTGGTTTCTGCTTGCAGACACTTCTGGATTTCTTTTTTTAGCGGTACTGTCTTTCGAATGATCTGGTTGAGGAGGTGCCTTTCGACAGCCTCTATTTCCTGTTTCGACCATTGATGCTGAGCTCTGTTTTTCTTTTTACAAGGTTTACTGCGAGCTAAAAACGCAAAACAGATGAAAATCATGTATGATAAACACACAACGGATTAGGATTAAGGATGAAGAAGAGCAGCTCTGAGGCTAGCCATGGATGGACGATTATGGATATGAAGTGTTCTCGACGCCACCAACAAGAAGCCAGTCACGTGAGGTAAGGACCCACTGCAAGAGTTCTTTTTTTTGCGACATGTGATATCTTTCATGGCGAATCCTGACATTATTTAATTTGATTGCAGTTTAATAGCATTAAATGTGTGCAGTGTTATAAGAATTTGAGCTTCCAGGATCCATGCGCTGTTACAAATCGAATAGTCATAAATAGACAGAAAGAAGATGCGGAAGGAGGAGAAAGATGATGATGATGAGATGAAACCCCGACTTTTTGGAAGATGTTACTGTCAGTCCTCAGCTGTACATTCTTTATGTTAGTGGAGCATAATAGGCCCTATAAGAATGTATTTGGTGCGTTTGGACACAGTTCATAAAATGAATCTGTAAAATGAATCAAGACATTACCAGGTGTTTTGTTCCTCTGATCAGTGTCATGATTGTCTGAGTTGTTCTTCCAGATTTCTTGTCCTGCAATCTGTTCCACCTCTTGTTGTTCCAATTCCACGTGGGCAGTTCGAAACTCACTCTGTGCATTCATCGGACTATCAGATGCGTCACTGCTATCTGCCGAATGTTCTTCTGCTTCAACATCGCTCTCTTTAAATCCAAAAAAAGGATTAATTTAAGTATATATATATATATATATATATATATATATATATATATATATATATATATGTATAATTGTATATACTAGGGCAGTTGTGTAGATCTTGTCAGCACAGAGAAAAGAAATTGTCATAAGAGTCTGTTTTTATTATTTCCACAGTTTGCATTAAAAAGTTTTGTCATGTCTTACTCTGCCAAAGTATAAAAGTAATAGCACAAGCATGATTTGAATTGTATAGAACATCGACGTGCAAATGAACACACAAACATCTTAACTTGTTCTCTGTACAATATATGTTGCATTGAGTTAGCCCAAAAAAAATTCAGATGTACACACTCAATAGGGACCTTCACCTATCGAGTGTATGCTAATTATAGGATGAAACAAACAGTGACCAACCAACCTGCATCCACTTCAAGAAGGTTCTTCAAATTTCCCTGGAAATTACTCTTGGAAAGCTTTGCCAGCTGCAGCGTTTCTTCTGGCAGACGATAGTAATCCCTGTGCGTTTTAATATCATGACCCATATACTGAGCAAGCAATTCCAACTGGTTCTCATTCAGACTGAGAAGTTGAGACATAGTCTGTTTGATGTGTAATTTTGTAGAAGTCGCCGGTTCTGGTGGAATCTCGCCATCAGCGCTGTTCTCTACTGTGTCCGTCAACGAGAGCACATACTCAGACTCAACCGCTCTGTCTTCTTCTGTTTCTGTCGACGAGGGCTCATACTCAGGATCGGACTCATCAACCTCGTCCGAAGACGATGTGAACACGTAGACCCTTCTAAACTTGGATTTTCTTGATCTGCACATGCTATAATGGTGCTCGTCATCAGATGTTGACTTAGAGTTCGCTGAAACCTGTTGTTTAGAATCTGTGAAAACATTTAAAATGTATTTAGTTATGAAAAAAAAATATATATATATATATATGTATATGTATATATATATGTTTCTGAAAATGATCAATTGTGTCATTACTATAGAGTTAGATGCCCAGTTCCGGATTATTATAACAGATTGTAAATCGGTGATCATTTATCTGATTACCTGACAGGCGATTGATAACTGTGACCGTTCACATTACATGTTAAAAGTACTAGTCATAATTCCAGTTTAGAAGTTGCTATTTAGACTTTCTGCTGCGTACCAGTGGTGGCGAACCCATGGCATGCATGCCCTAAGTGGCATGCATGCCATTCGTCGCGCACGTGGAACTCGGAGCAGTACTCCAAAGGCACGTGACGTACTTTTAGACATGATTTAGCAGAACTTTTGGCATGCACCGTTTCCAAGGTTTGCCACCCATGCTGTATACCTATGGTAAATCTCTGGATTCATACTTATACTCCGGCTTGATTCAACACTTACAGCTAATATCATGTGAGTGTTGGCTGTCATGTCCACTGGATGTACATGGCACCGGAGGTTGAACCAGTTCTTTCAAGGTGAAGAAATCTGAAAGATAACAAGATGCACAGTGTATAAGTCTGATCACAGTATTCTTTCTATATATGGAGAGGAAACCTGGATGAGATGGTGTTATTTCTAATTTTTTGTCGTTTGTTTTGCATTGTACATGTACTTGGTTCTTTCTGTTGTTCTGCTGTTGGTATTCAGCTTTCTCAAAAAGGCTCAGTGATAGTAATTATGTACTACTTTCTTCATGAACCACACCGATATCTATAATGTGATTGATCATCACAGAGTGCGTTGAATTCTGATTTAAACATTAGATTCATATTTATTAAGTTCTAGCTAAGTTTTCGATTTTTTTAAATGAACAGACACTATATTAATCACACTGTCGAGTCGTGACCAACAATCTGCTCGGCCAGTGATCCATTGGGGTGCCACAGTTTAGCGGGCCTTGCCCTTAGTGGAATCCCATTACTTTGTTGGATGGATCTTATTTTGATTATTAACATTGATTGTGTGTGTATTGTGTGTATTCTAATAAAAAGTTATTTGATTTGATTTGGTATGTGATGCTGCGAGGTTATGGCGAAAACAGTTGAGATACATATTGCTTCAAGTCAATTTCTTAAACAGACCCACACCATGACACACACGCACATACTCTCCCTTTCTGTCATTCTTTGAATGAATATTTATCCTGAACTCACCGGTATTGCTTTCATGCGATGATTCTCTATCATTCTGTGCCACTACATTTCCTGAAATGAACACACACACACACTCGCAGAAACTGTCAAAGAACCAGACAAACAGTTTGACCAAAACACTGACTCACAGAGACATCGATGCAGAAAGGTAGGGACAGGGCAGGGAGCAGGCAGACAGAGACGAGCAGAGAACAGGAGAGAGATTTTAATGAAGGCTTTGACATGGAGAGAGACAGACGCGCAAATAAACAGACTAACACACGCACTAATACAAACACACATACACATGCACACACATACTATCACACACAGACACACAATAAACACGAAACTGGCCATTTATTTGCTGTTTAGAACACAGACTAAAAAGGAACTTGGCTTAGCTTACTATTAGCTCCCAGTGTAGGACAATCCTGTATTTGGAACTCTGGTGTGTTGTCTTCTTTGTTTACTTTGTCAGCTGCACGAAAATGAAAACAACTATTCCTACAATTGGGCAGTGGTCATTACATCACACCAAGAGACTACAAGTGCCAGAAATACTAGTCATCAAACACAACCCTAAGTTCAGGCGATTGTTCTGATACAGACACACAATAAAATTCAGACAGGCAGAAAACCCAAGACATACAAATAAAGGCCTTCAAACAGACACACACACACACACACTCTCCCAGTTTTTGAATGATTAATTTTCCTTAACTCACTAGTACTGCCTTCATTTGAAGATTCTGCCTTCTTAGTATAGTGCTTGAGGTCTCTTGCCTTCTTCAGTGCGGCCTCCACGTTGAGACGTCCCCGAGAATACATCATGTCTGAAATGTTCATTCATCAATAGTTATTAGTGCTGCCCCTCGATTAAAATTTTTAATCGAAGTTAATCGATCGATTAAAAATTTTAATCGCAAGTTAACTGCAAATTAATCGCACTTTGAGAAAATTCTTTGTTAATTACTATAAGCACATGTATTCGTCAGCATGGGCTCAGTTTTTCTAATCTTCTAATCTTCTAAAGATCTTACAGTCACACTTTTGAATCAGTATCTTTTAAGTCTCAATGACTTAAAGTCTCATTCAACATTCACCAACTTCAAAATAATCATCATAAAATAAAAATACACTAGTTGTTAATGCTTCAATCATGATTCCACTACAAATCTAGACAGTAATAGCTCTAGTTTTTTTAAATGGATTACATCTGACTTGAAGAGTTTAATCTTCATCATCTTCAAAGTCTCAATTTGATGCCTTAAGTCTATCTACAAATCTACAATCTTTTTGAATGATTTAAGCTTACGTCTTATTCTAAGAGTTTATCCTGTCAAAAAAATTCAGTTATTTAACCAAGCATTCATAAAGTCTTTAAATGGATTTCATCTTATTTTAAGAGTTCACTCTTTTAAGTGAAGCCCTGCAGTTATTTAGGCAAACTAGCTTGTTCACATTGCTCGGATCAAGCGATGCTCTTTTCTTATTAACTATGTGTCCCGATACGGCAAAATAATCTTTCACAGAGTACAGTTGTAGCTGGTGAAGGCAAATACTTCTTGGCTAGGCAAGAAACACGGCTTTAACGTCCATACTAGAATTAATTGCAAGGCTATTATGTGACTGCGTTAAAACTATTAATCGGCGTTAAAAATATTAATCGTAGTTAAAAATTATGCGTTAATCACGGGCGTTAACGGCGATTAATCGACAGCACTAATAGTTATATATATATATGCGTGAGTCATTTGGCAATAGTTGTTCCTATCAAGCATGGAACTTCAAACACGAAACGTTTGCAATGTTGTATCCATAACCTTGCTAAAGTAAATCAATTATAATTGCAATAGGGTGAATGTACATGTAATTGAAGTACATGTACTTTATTGTCGAAGTATTTGAATTGCATTTACAGTTCTTCCTAAGTATTGGCAAAGGATTTTAAATTGATTGTAAAATTTAACTGTTAATTCACATTATTTTCAAAGTAAAACAAACTAAAACATCCAAAGGGCAATTCAATTACAAGTATTTGAATTACTGAACAACACTTAACGTATGATGAACAACACTTACGTTATGAAGTCCGGTCTGTCAGTTTCTGCTCGAACTTCTGTAGTTGTCTGTAGGCAAAGACGGAATTGGGCTTTCTCCTGGTATTTATACACTGGAGGTTATGGGAGATCGCATAACATCAAACGCACCGTGGCGACGCGAGCACATGGCACGGAAGTCAGGCCGCCTCTCCTCCCAGAACACTGCGGATTCCGCGTTTGATGTGGAAAGCATGAATACACGAAGGACGCATCGAAACACGATTTCTCTTACACACCAAGGGTCTGCTCTTCGACCTTTCACCTGCGAGGAACAGCCACTTCATTTCACTATAAACAAATTGAGCCTGAAACTGACCAGTAAACGAATACACCGACTCGCTGATCGAAGTCCGATTCACTGATAGAGCAAAAGAGACAGACATCTCACACACACACACACACACACACACACACACACACACACACACACACACACACGCACGCACGCACGCACGCACACACACACACACACACTAACAGACACACACACATACACAAACCCACACAAATGCACACACAGTGGTGGTAGTAGGTATTGTAATCATAAAGAGTGTATTAGGTAGTCCAACGGATAGTGATTTTTGTCTATAGTTTCGAGGGACCATCAATTGATGCCTTCTGTGTTCTGATAATGGTGCTACAGAAGTCTCGTGATTAGATAAGTTGTGATTACAGTGTTTTGGTTGTTGGTAGGGTGTGTTGGGTTCAACCCCTAGCTCTTCGTTTAACCCCTGAGCTAAGCAACTGAAAAGATGTTGGGGGGTTAGGTCTTAACCCCAGCTCTTTCATGGCATCAGTGATACACGCTCACTTACACACACAATGTCATACTAACAGACACTTGCACACTCACTTACACACACATGTATACACTAACAGACACTTACACACACACACTTATCATAGACGGACAGCCAGACTAACAGGTGCGTGGACAACCCAGCATACACAGAGACGCACTGACGGCTGTAGCTTTGTTCACTGTTCACAGCAATAGTGTACCCTTTTGCGGGGAAGTGACCTCAGCGACCTGGCGTTATGGTCTACTGAAGCCTCCGAGTCTGGCCATCTTCAAAAGAAGTCATTAATCACCACCAGGCCGTGTTGATATCAGTCCACTGTGGTTTAACGCCGAGTTTTCCTGTCACAGGTCCCTTTGCCTGGAATGGTCTTCCCCCTCCATTACGAACTAAACTCAAGACTGGAAGTTACCCAGCATCTTCTCTCTCGCTCAAGGAGTTTCTGTTTCCACGGGGCTCCTGCACCGAGGGCACCTCTCAATAGCTAATACTGTGAGAGACGTCTTATAAATTATTCGATACGCTACGATACGTTACGATGCATGGCAACACTAAGTCTTTCTGAGCAAAAAATAAAATAGGATGTGTGAGAAAGAGAGATAGACAGATAGAAAAACAGAAATAATGACTAAATAAACCTGGCCTCAACCCACGTTCAATACGACAAAAATTATTATTCACCGACGTTCTTTCATCTGGTCATTAGTTAGAATGTTTTAAATTTTTATATAGATGAAGGTGCTATATAAATGAACACATTATTATTATAAGCTAAGGTGCTATAAAAATGTCTAGTTACATTAGACTAAATGCAATGGTACATAATCTGTTTAGTGTTGTTGTGTACCTGACTTTAATTTAATAATGGAGGTTTTTTTATTTCTAAATCAGAAATGTATTCGTTGCTAAAGCTTTCGTGTCGGTAGCCAAATCTCTAGTCACCAGGATTGGATCACAGTTCCGTAATATGTGGTCGCATCCAAGTCATTTCAAATTCGTTTACATACACGCAACAAGCATACAAACACTTAAACAAACATACATAGATACATACAGATTAGCACATGTCCACACACAATCCCATATACATACATACTAAAATACCAAATTGATTACACAATCTGCAGAGGAGTAAATTAACCCTCCTGTAAAAAACATTAATTCATAAAATGTGACGTGACAGTACATCCGTATGATGTATTATACAGTGCATTTAACAAGCAATAAGATAGAGGTTACCCAATGAAACCCTTAAGAGATTATCTAATACAGTTGAGAAGTAAAATACTTCATTGTAATTGAAAAATAGTTCACATCAATGCATCTGTAAATTAGGTAACATCCATGCATTCACAGTAGGCTACATCATTGCATTCCTAGGACAGGTTGAGACAACACAATCATTAAACCAGCTATAAAATTTTTTTTAAAATAAACAATGCATCAATGGTGCATGTTACACCAATGCCTCAACAGAGCAGGTTTCACAGAGTGACTATGAATCAGATACTCCTTTGCATTATAGGAGAGACTACTAACTAGGCTACAGTAGCAGATTACACATGTAATAATAAGTGAAGGCAGTGTTAATCCGATAACTATAGCAGTCACCGGCATTTTAAGAAGCAAATCCCAACAGCCAAATTAAATTGGATCAGAATTTTGAGCTATCAACCAGGAGTGAACTTTTCTTTTAAATGAGTGAAAATTGGAGACTATGCGGATCTCTTCAGGTAGTGCATTCCAAGCTGAAGGACCTGTGATTCTAATCGAGTATCTACGGGAGTTAGTGCGTGCAAAAATAGTTCTAATGAGGGATGGATTTCTGATGTAGGAGTGAACATCAGCAGTGAAAGTAAAAAGGTTATTATATTTTTTGGGTAATGTTTTAAATATGTAATGGTGCATAAATTCATTGATCTGTTTTTGTTTAATCTGGTCAAGTTTTAATACTCGATAGTGAGTGAATAAAGGGTCCATATGAGCAGAATAAGAGGAGCCTGCTATGATGCGCATAATTCTTTTTTGAAGTGTTATTACTTTGTGCAGTCGATAGCATAGTTAGAACCCCAAATCATTGTGCAGTAAGCAAGATAAGGATAAATCAAAGTATAATATAAAGTCTGTCTAACTTTTATAGGTATTAAATAAGAAACACGAGATATAACACCTATGTTTTTTGCTATTTTGGAGGCTATTTTCTCTATATGGTCCTTCCACGTAACAAACTGGTCTATGTAAACACCCAAGAATTTGATAGAGGTTACTTGTGGAATTTCCACAGTATCCATTACAAGTTTACCTGTTTTAAGAGGTAATGATTTCCTGTGAGATCTGAACAATATGTAATTAGTCTTTTTTAAGTTCAATAATAATTTATTTACTTTAAACCAAATCATTAAATTTATAAGCTCTTTATTCATCATGCTATACAAATCATCACAAGAACCATGTGAAAATAAGACATTGGAATCATCAGCAAATAGTATGAAGTGAAGAACTGACGATGCATTAGGTAGGTCATTTATATATAGTAAAAAAGAAGAGGACCTAGAATTGACCCCTGTGGTACACCATACTTAATTATTTTGAATTTAGATGTCTTATTGTTACATTTTACCTGTTGGTGACGCGAGCTAAGGTAATCTTTAAACCAGGATAGCGCAATTCCCCTCACCATATCTTTCCAACTTGCATATGAGGATGTGATGATCCACAGTATCAAAAGCTTTTGATAGGTCTAGAAATAATCCTATGGAATAAACATTATTTTCTATGGCTTGTGTTAGTTTGTCATGCATATAGATAACTGCCATTGCTGTCGAGTGCCCCGACCTGAACCCATGTTGGGAATAAAATAAGATATCAGATTTTGATACATAGTTATATAGACGTTGATACATGACTTTTTCAAGAAGCTTCGAGAAGAATGGCAATATGGATATAGGCCTATAATTTTCAAGCTCGTCCCTGTTTCCCTGTTTAAAGATGGGGATAATAGTAGATCTTTTCATGTTATTGGGAACTATGCCAGTTGCTAAAGAACAATTTATTACTTCTGAAAGTGGGTTTGCTAACATTTTAAGGTTAGGACCAATAATACTTGGGTCAAGCAAGTCAGGCCCTTGACTGCGAGTTATTTTAAGAGTACCGTTGATCTCAAGTAATTCCTCAGGAGAGGTTGGGAGGGCTGCAAAAGAGTTCAAAGGTGCTGGAGTAAGATATTCCAGGGGTGAATCATTTGAGGCAGGAATCTTTGATGCTAGGTTATGTGCAATACCTGTAAAAAATTATTAAACTCCTCAGGAATCTCTTCGTTGTCAGTAATTAACCTGCCATCCTTAGTGATGCTTTCTACTAGAGATTCAGCACTAACAATCATCATTGCTAACAAACCAACAACTTTCATGACCTTTATTCTAACTGTGACCTGTATCATGATCTTTATTCTAACTGTAACCTGTATCCAGGCACTGTCTATATACTCGGGGAATCAATCAAATACAATTTCAACATGCTTTTAAATCTTCGATGTGAAGTTATGTTTCTAATATTACTTGGAAGTTCAGGCCACCATTTGGCCCCGCAGTAATGAGTTGTCTTCAGCCCTTTTGTAGTTAAAAATTTAGGTATAAAAGTATTGTCACTGTTCCTTGTATAATGGGAATGAACATCGGCATTGAGTTTAAAATAGTCATGAAATATAAGTGGTACATCCAATTTGTACACACATTTATGCACAACACATAATACTTGAAATTTGCGTAGTTCTGTTAATGGAAGAAGATTATAGTTCTGATATAATTCAGTAACCGGTGTACAGAGGGGAGCACCCTGCAGTATGCGTAGAATACGATTAATACAAACATTTAACCGATATAAGGCAGACCGAGTATTTCTTAAGAAAATTCATTACCCTGCTATAAATGAGTTTTTCTAATATTTTAACAAAAACTGATAAAATAGAAATTGCTCTATAGTTAGTCATAATACTACGGTCACCTTTTTTAAATAAGGGTATTACTTTAGCCACTTTCATACCCAGTGGTACTTTACCTGTATTTAGTGATAAGTTAAATATCAGTATTAGGGGCTGCACAAACATGTAAACATTCTCTTGATTATTAGAGGAGAAATTTGGTCATACCCAGGGGATTTATGAGATTTATCAGTTCTTCTCTCGATACTTCCTCACAATACATACTATTCTCCAGAGGTCTGTCCATATAATACTCAAAATTATTCTTTGCTTTACCAAGTTTCGAAGCCAGTCCAGGACCAATATTACAGAAATAATCATTCATGCTATTAGCCATTTCGGATGGATTGTTAACTATCTTATCATTTATTGTTAAATACGTAACGGGAGATTTTCTACCACTTTTGCGTATATTGTAACTGCACAATGAGTTTATTTGCGTCCATAGTTTTTTGGCATTATTAGCATTTCTTTGAAAAAAATCCTGATAATAAGAGTCAATTGCCATCTTAGAAATTTTCATAAAAGTGTTTCTATAGTTCTTGTATTTTAGTTCTGTGTGTGGAGTTCGATGCAGTAGTGAAGATAGGAGATGCAAGGAAATGGGAAGTAGTAGAATCTTAAAATGTATGTTTGCAAATGTGAGGAGTATAGTAAGTATTACAAAGAGAGCAGAATTGGAATTGTATGCAGATAAGGAATAACCAGACATAATTGGAATAGCAGAGTCATGGACAAAACCGGAGATCATGGACAGTGAATTAGCTTTAGACGGATACCAATTATTTAGAATGGATCGTGTTAACCAGAAACCAGTTGGACATGGGGCTGGAGGGGTTTTGCTGTATGTTAAGAGCAGCATTAGTGCAGTAGAGAGAGGTGATATGAAGAACGAGACCTTCAAAGAAAGTGTCTGGTGTGAAATTCAATTCAAAAAATCTAAGATGCTTGTGTGAGTTTGCTATAGGGTACCAGACGCCAATGAAGAAGCTGACAAGGGATTATGCAAACTACTAGAAATGGCCAATAAGGAAACGTCCTTGATTATGGGAGACTTCAACTACCATATTGATTGGGAAAAAATGGAAGGGGAGAGAGAAAAAGATAAGATTTTCATAGATTTTGTTAATGCCAGCTTTACGCAGCAGCATGTCATGGAACCAACGAGGGGAGACAACATTTTGGACTTAGTGCTAACATCGGATGAAAATATGGTTGAGAATGTGAGTGTGGGGGAGCATTTTAGTACTAGTGATCATCAGGTTGTGAGATGGGAATTAGTAATGGAGCAGACCCAAAAAGTAAAAGCCTATGTGACAAGACCCAACTTCTTTAAGGCAGACTATGAATTAGTTAGGAAGATGCTGAAGGAAAGGGATTTGGTAAGTGAAATAAAGGGCATGGGAGTGAATGATGCTTGGGAGAAGTTCAGAGAACGTTTGAGGGAGATTATCGAAGAAAACATACCGAAGCACAAAGAACCAATAAGAAGAGGCCTTGGGTAACACGTGAGGTTCAAAGAAAGAGAAGGGCAAAGCACAAAGCATGGAAGAATTTACAGAAGTTGAAGAAGGAGACAAAGAAGGGACTGGATTTGGATCAAGAGAGTGTTGCCAGACTTGAGAAATTAAGAAACAAGTATGTGAATAAAAGAAATAGCTGCAATAATGCAAACAAGAAAGCAATACAAAACTTTGAACAGAAGTTATCGAGGAATGTAAAGGAGGATAGTAAGAGTTTCTACAACTATATCAGAAGTAAGCAGAAGAGGAAAGACAGGATTGGGCCATTGAAAAAAGAAGAAGGAATGGGAGAAGTTATAGTGGATGATGTGGAAGCTGCTGAAGTACTCAATAAATATTTCAGCTCAGTGTTTACTTTAGAAGAATTAGGAAATGTACCTGAGCCCAACCAAATATTTGTAGACTGTGGCGAGAAGGGATTAACACAGGTACTGTTTACTAAGGAAAATGTGGTGGAGCAACTGAAAAGACTAAAAACCGACAAGAGTCCGGGCATGGATGAATTCCATCCAAAATTTTTACATGAAGTGAGGGAGGAAATTGGAGAGGCATTAGCCCAGATCTTCAATAAATCAATGCAGACTGGAGAGGTACCACGGGAATGGAAGGATGCACTCATAGTGCCACTGTTTAAAAAGGGAAATAGAAGTGAACCAGGTAACTACAGACCAGTCAGTTTAACCAGTGTGGTGTGCAAGGTCATGGAAAGAATTATCAAGGATAACATAGTGAAACATTTGAATGAGCATGATATTATAAAGGGCAGTCAACATGGATTTACCAAAGGCCGTTCGTGTTTGACAAATCTGTTGGCGTTCTTTGACGAGGTCTATGAGAGGATTTACGAGGGAAAACCTGTAGATGTAATTTACTTAGATTTTGCCAAAGCATTTGACAAAGTACCTCATGTAAGGCTGGCCAAAAAGTTACAAGCAGGTGGGATTAGAGGGCAGGTACTAAGATGGATTCAAAGCTGGTTATCAGGTAGAAGACAAAAGGTGGGCATAGGTGATAAACATTCTGGCTGGACGACAGTGCTAAGTGGAGTGCCACAAGGATCAGTGCTTGGGCCACTGCTGTTCGTACTTTTTATTAATGACATAGACGATGGGATTTTATCTAAAATTTCTAAGTTTGCGGATGATACAAAACTATGTAGAGCAGTGGATGATGAAGAAGAAGCAGAGATACTGCGGGAAGATCTAAGAAGAATGTTCAGATGGTCACAAGATTGGCAAATGCTCTTCAATTTGGAAAAGTGCTCAGTAATGCATATGGGGAGGAGAAACAACGAGTTTTCATATGAAATGGGGGGTACGGTGTTGAAAGTGAGTGATGAAGAAAGGGACTTGGGAGTGATTATGCACAAGAGTGCAAAACCTTCAAGGCAATGTGCTGAAGCAGCAAAAAAGGCTAATTCAACTTTAGGTATGATAAAAAGGACAATAGTCACCAGAGACAAAGATACAATAATAAGGTTGTACAAATCACTGGTTAGGCCACAGTTGGAATACTGCATCCAGGTATGGAATCCATACCTGAAACAGGACATGGAAAAACTGGAGAAAGTACAAAGAAGAGCTACGAAAATGATTTGGGGCTACAAGGATCTGAGCTATGAAGAAAGGTTGAAAAGGTGTGGACTAACAACATTGGAGAAAAGGAGGAGCAGAGGAGATCTGATTGAAGCTTATAAGATTATCACTGGAAAGGAAGCACTGCAGTGGGAGAGGTTCTTTGAATTAGAACCGAACAAGGCAACTCGGGGACACAGGTATAAATTATTTAAGAGGCCGAAGGGAACATTAGGGAAGAAATTCTTTAGTGCAAGAGTTGTAGACCTGTGGAATGGTTTGGACGATAGTACTGTCTCAGTGGACACTATAACAGCTTTTAAGAAGAAGCTAGGAAAATTGGGCTATTAAGCGTTCGAGGTTAATTTGCAGTGGTTCTAACACAGACTACACGTCTTCTGAACCACTTAAAACCCTTGTTATGTTATGTTATGTTATGTTTTATCCAGGCCCAGTACAAACGATTCTTAGGGCCTATGTGCACTGCTAATTCTTAAACCTTTAGTGACCCATAGTTTGTCTTTAACTGCCTTCCTAGATATCCTGACCAGTGGAAAGGCTAGATCAAAACATCGTCTGATCTCTTTTTCGAATACAATGTACGCTTGGTCCACTGTAACATGACTTAAAATTAAGTTCTCCCAGTCAATTTGTTCTAATAAATTACCAAAGGTTAGTTTGTTCTTAGGACTAAATAGTCTTTTATAAGGTCTAGCTACTGACCGACAAAATTTCGGTTTTGAGATCATTATATAATTTGGTAGATGGTCAGTTCAACTGGATACTGCACAAGAATTCCCTCAGCCGGTCTGCATTTGCATTTAAGCTACGTATGTTGAGATGAAAGCAACATAGTTCGTACCTATCTTTAACCGTTTCATTAAGTCTATTAAACTGAGAGTCAGTGACATATCTAACGGACAGATTATCAATCAGGTTAAATTTATTTAGACATTTAGACATTTGTATAGTTCTATGCAAGTGTTACTTCCCAATATTTCATTCTCTAACCCACATTCTATTACAATTTCCCAACTTGTTAGCTGGAGTTCTGTGTTGGGGTGTAGGCCTATTTTATGAACTGACTCAATATATATACCAATCATTCAGTCACCAAATATGGTAGCACAAAACAAATGATACAGCATTCACTGGACAGCAGACCTGCCCGTATTATACTAATTCACCTACATAGTCCACATTTCCTTAATGAGTTAATGCAAATTATACTATATGCATAGGAGATCACACATAAATTTACCACAGTGTTCCCTATATTTGGGCCTCTTCTAAAGAGTCTTGTTCATCATTACATCCAGCAGTCCTTAATGTTAGATTCCTGCATGAAGTGCAGTATGTCCTCGACACTGCAGTGGCTGACCTTGAAGATCTTACAGATGGTATTGCTGTAGGTGTAGTTTAGTGTGTTCAGTTCACTGTTACTGAGGCTCACAGCTTCCATTTCATAAAGCAAGAATATCTTGCAATAAGCACTAACAAGATGCAGTAATTCTGGCTCAGTGAATTTGCAACCTTTACGATACAGAGATCTATAAATCTTTCAAGATTTATAGAACTTTACTCTCATTTCATGCAAACTCACTTTTAATGACTTGGCAGAAACAAGACAACAACCGAAGTATTTAAGTTTGTCAACATAGTTAATTTGCACACTATTTACACTAATCATTTTACATGGAGTATGAAAAGAATTCTCATCACCTGAGATTTTGTTACATTTAATTTCATGTCAGTACTCTCTAAATCACACAACTATTGTCGACTATTGCTTGTATGTCATAGAGAGATGCGGACATCAAGATAAGGTCGTCAGAATACATAATGCATCCCAAAATAGCTCCCCAATCCGACACCCATGATTGAACCTACTCAGTTTCTCTATAATATCATTCACATACACAGCGAAAAGTATTGGTGAGAGGAGACCACCCTGCCTAACTCCACAGACTAGATTGATCATATCAGACAACATGTTGTGCAATCCTGACATATGCTGCACTCATGCTATACCAACTTATGAGGATGCATAAAACTCACGAGGGACTGATCTATCCATTAACTTGCTAAATAATGCATAGTGATCGACTTTTTCACAAGATTTAGACATGTCTAATGCACACAGGTTTACATTAGAGCCATGATTAGAAGAGTAATCAACTACTGATCTTACAGCAAGCAATGCATGAGAATAGCCCAACCCCTTTTTGAAACCAAATTGTAGGTCTCAAGTCAGCAAGTAGGTACCATGCAGCTCCAGCACACACATTTAAAAGAGTTTGGACAGATTGGAACTCAATGTGATACCTCGATAGATAAATAGCAAATGGACACAAGGACGCAAGGCAAGCATCTCCTTTTCCAGCTACAAGTGCTTAAAGAATAGAGTGAAGAGGTGAAGATGATGGTCATGCCTACTGTGAAGAGATCTGCTTGGTATTGTTTTAGCGAGTCTGTGATGCAAGGAATGTTGTTCTGTGAGGATGAACAGTAGAGAAGAGATGCATTGGAGAAGATAATTAAGATCAGAGGTGAAGGAGATGAGATGACACAGCTTGGAGACAGCAGTGTGAGACCCAGGAAAACACCAACCATCAACTCTGAGGCGACTACGCTCTTGCAACTGATTGACTGGAGCTCTGGAGTCTCTGAGCCCCCTTTAACCTGCTCCCTAGCAACAGGAGAGATCAAGGCTTCTTTTAACAACCCAATGGTCGTTCCTGACTGGCCATCACACACCCAGTCTGTGGAAAGGTGTGTGAAAATGACAACTGAGGCTGCTGCTCATGTGAACAGTCATGACAGGAGGAACCACTCCATCAAAGGTCAAATGGTAAACCGAGAGCTCATATGGGCCCAAACAGAAGCTAGCAGGACAGAGTGAAGAGGTGAAGATGATTTGGTTGATTTTGTCCATTAATTTGACCTCCCAAACGACATTTGCTATGACACTGTGTGGCTACAGATTTTGTTAAGTTCTAATGTACGTTCAAATCAACAGTATGTAATTGTAACTAATTTGAACTGTACATTGGAGTAGCTAGGGCTGCTTATAACCTCTTTCTGAGGCTTGATTTGTGTGAAGTATCCTAGAAGTAGTTTGCTACCAACGATGCTATATAAATTGTCGTAATTACAATTACAATTACAATTTTATGACTAGTAGTTTGTGAAGTTCGAATAAACATCATTTAAGCCGTCACATTGACACACCCAACTCCACAAGTCTGAGGAAGAATGAACTCCCCTTTCAGTTTATCCTAGGAAGAATGAACTCCACAAGTCACTTGCTCCTAGGAAGAATAAACTCAACAGGACAGTTGGCCCTAGGAAGAATGAACTCCCCATTCAGTTCATCCTAGGAAGAATGAACTCCACAAGTCATTTGCACCTAGGAAGAATAAACTCCACAGGTCTGTTGGTCCTAGGAAGAATGAACTCCCCATTTAGTTCATCCTGGGAAGAATGAACTCCCCGAGTCATTTTGTCCTAGGAAGAATCAACTCCTCTTTCAATTTGTCCTAGGAAGAATGAACTACACGAATCATTTGGTCCTAGGAAGAATCAACTCCCCTTTCAATTTGTCCTAGGAGGATGAACTCCCCGAGTCATGTGTCCTACGAAGAATGAACTCCCCTTTCAGTTTATCCTAAGAAGAATTAACTCCCCGAGTCATTTGGTCCTAGGAAGAATGAACTCCCCTTTCAGTTTATCCTAGGAAGAATAAACTCCCCGAGTCATTTGGTCCTAGGAAGAATGAACTGCCTTTCAATTTGTCCTAGGAGGAATTAACTGCCCGAGTCATTTGGTCCTAGGAAGAATGGACTCCACTTTCAGTTTATCCTAGGAAGAATGAACTCCCCTTTCAATTTGTCCTAGGAGGAATTAACTCCCCGAGTCATTTGGTCCTAGGAAGAATGAACTCCCCTTTCAATTTGTCCTAGGAGGAATGAACTCCACGAGTCGTGTGGTCCTGGGAAGAATGAACTCCCCTTTCAGTTTATCCTAGGAAGAATTAACTCCCCGAGTCATTTGGTCCTAGGAAGAATGGACTCCCCTTTCAATTTGTCCTAGGAGTAATTAACTCCCCGAGTCATTTGGTCCTAGGAAGAATGGACTCCCCTTTCAGTTTATCCTAGGAAGAAAAAACTCCCCGAGTCATTTGGTCCTAGGAAGAATCAACTCCCCTTTCAATTTGTCCTAGGAGGAATGAACTCCACGAGTCGTGTGGTCCTGGGAAGAATGAACTCCCCTTTCAGTTTATATCATTTGGTCCTAGGAAGAATCAACTCCCCTTTCAATTTACCCTAGGAAGAATCAGCTCCACAAGTCATTTTGTCCTAGGAAGAATCAACTCCCCATTCAATATTTCCTAGGAAGAATTAACTCCACTGGAGTGTCTAATCACTAGCAGGAGTGTTTTAGTCCTAGTAACAATGCACTCCACTTTTCAATTGTTCCTTGTAAGAATTAACTCCCGAGTCAATATATCCTAGGATAAATAGACCCGGGAGTGTTTAAAAGGGGAGTCTATTCAACCTACTACACCGGTACAAACGATTCTTATGTGCACTGCTAATTCTTAAACCTTTAGTGACTCATAGTTTGTCTTTAACTGCCTTCCTAGATATCCTGACCAGTGGAAAGGCTAGATCAAAAATCGTCTGATCTCTTTTTCGAAAACAATGTACGCCTGGTCCACTGTAAAATGACTTAAAATTAAGTTCTCCCAGTCAATTTGTTCTAATAAATTACCAAAGGTTAGTTTGTTCTTAGGACTAAATAGTCTTTTATAAGGTCTATCTACTGACCGACAAAATTTCGGTTTTGAGATCATTATATAATTTGGTAGATGGTCAGTTATATCCACTAGAAAACTCCCACTATTTATCTTCGGGAGGTTCAAAGATTCCGGGTAATAATATATGTGATCTATAAGTGTAGCTGATGTTCCCGTGATTCTAGTGGGCATGTATAACAGGTAGAAACCCATGTAATGATACCATATCCAAGTACTGTGTAGTTTCAGTATTAGAATTATAGGACATTAAGTTTATATTTAGGTCACCCATTATTATGCATGGCAATGTGCCTCTCACTATTCCATCCAGTGTCTTCTCTAATCCACTAGTAAAGAGGTTTATACTTTGACCTGGATGTCGGTAAATGCCCCCTATTATGTATCTTTGCCTATCATTTTTTTAATCCAACCAGATATCTTCAACTTCAGCCTCAGGGCTGATTAATATCTTCAGGTCTGGCCGGACCACAACTGTTATATGCTGTCTGACATAAACACCAATTCCGCCCACTACTCCCCTACTGGGTGGTTCATAATAGAAATCATATCCAGTCAGAATATTACTATAAAATTCTAAATTTGTTGCCCATACCTCACTCAGCACTATAACATCAAAGGTCAACTGGATACTGCACAAGAATAATTCCCTCAGCCGGTCTGCATTTGCATTTAAGCTACGTATGTTGAGATGAAAGCAACATAGTTCGTACCTATCTTTAACCGTTTCATTAAGTCTATTAAACTGAGAGTCAGTGACATATCTAAAGGCAGTGGCGTAGCTAGCTTTTCTTGGGCCCGGGTGCAGAAGGTTCCGCATGGGCCCCCGTTGGTTCTCTAAGACCTGTAGCCTTGCGTTCTTACCAATATTGTGGGCCCCTGGAGGTCGTGGGCCCGGGTGCCTTGCACCCCCTGCACATATGGTAGCTACGCCACTGTCTAAAGGACAGATTATCAATCAGGTTAAATTTATTTAGACATTTGTATAGTTCTATGCAAGTATTACTTCCCCATATTTCATTCTCTAACCCACATTCTATTACAATTTCCCAACTTGTTAGCTCAAAGTTAACAAGAACTACTATCGAACGTTAGGCCTACTACATTAGAATATTTCCAAATTTTCTCAATATTTAGGCCTATATGTAACTGTCACTGATACTGGCTAAATAGTTTTTAAATAGTCAAGTGGTATTTGCAATAGTCTGCAGCTATTGACTATTTTAAATACTATTTAAATAGTTTTCTACAGGGACTATTTACTATTCCATTTAAATAGTCAACCTGACTATTTACCCCAACACTGTGAATAAGAAGCATATAAAGGTAAGCTTTCGGCGACGATCACCTGGAGATCCTGAGTGGCCGAGTGGGTTTGTAGCCCGCTAGCCACGCCGGCGGCCCGGGTTCGATTCCCGGTCGGTCGGTTTCTCAGAGATTAATTTCTCGGATCTTTACTGCGGGTGGCTCGGTCGCAATATAAACGTGGAGTACGAGGTTGTACTCTGCCTCCGACACTGATCATCTTCGATATGAAAAAGTGTCGTTAAGCCGATATACAACAACGACGATCACCTGAGCAACATGCCAGCTTATTAGCTAGACTCAGAGACATCCAAGAAGACCAATTTATGACTATCCAAGACCCTCAAGAAGCTTGGGACCTCTATTACAAAGAATCTGCTGAACTCCTCAACTTATACTACCCTCTCGGGTCAATTACTATCACTTCTAAGGATCCCTACTACATTACACCGGAAATAAAATTTCTACTTCGAAATAAAAACAAACTTCTAAGAAAAGGTCAGATTGGAAAAGCTGAATCCCTTGTTCATTTCGAATCGCTAAAGCAATCCTCAAAGTTACCACTTCTTCACTCAGAGATTTTGACTCAAAAAAAGGCACCAAGGAACTCTGGCAAGCGGTTAACTCTCTAACAGAGAAGCCAAAAGGTCCCTCAACTTAATCAACTATGACTGCAGACTCCATCAACAACTTTGCCTCTGCTTCTACTGATCCGAACTATGTTCAACCAAAATACAAACTCTGCTATCCTTCCACTGGAGTTAGCCTAATTTCGGAGCAAACTCTATTCCAAAATCGCCCCTCAATGCGTACGTAATATGTGGATGACCCCTTATGAATTTTAAGTATAATTTGGTTGTGTGTGTACTGTGTAATAATGCCTACATACATGCCCGGCATTCTGTGAATATTGGTCTACTTCTGTGAATAATGGTCTACTTTTCAACTCTTCTTAGGACTACTCTTTTTCTTCCACGTTATATCATCTTCTTATTGCTTCGATGTTTTATATTTTCTCTCGGCTTGTTCACCAATGTGCAGTTCGCTTTTGGTTCTTCATTTAAAGAATATTATTAATACTAATGATAATTATTATTTTTTTTTTATTTTAGTGTAGATGCATGTGTGTCTATGCGTATGTAGGCATGTATGTCTGTCTCTCTACCTCATCTTCTTGGCCAATTGGTCAGTGATTGCAGCCTGCCGTCCGTATATAGGTCACATACCAAAGGTCATGTAGGTGCCTCCAAGGCACAGACCTGCAGACACATTTCAATTGCCGCCTGCCCTGTGCCGGCTTACACTATGGACTATGACCTGGTCATGTGTCTGGTGCGGCATGCTAATCGCCCAGTTCTTTGTCAGTCAGTGTGTATGTGTGTGTGTGTGTGTGTGTGCGTGCGTGCGTGCGTGCGTGCGTGCGAGCGTGCGTGCGTGCGTGCGTGTGTGTGTGTCTCTGTCTGACTGTGTGTAGCGCGAGGCCAACATACGTGCACGTATAGCCGGAGAGAAGCGCACAATGTATTATACAAGCCTATAATAATTATAGGCTTGCCAAATTATTAGGCCTATTTGTTCACAGGAAAGACCTAGGTTTATTAGTTTCAGTTTACGGAATAAATTCCACTAAGCAAATGCCACTAAAGCGGCAACATACTTTGCAAATTGACCGAGTACAATGGAGATCATTTATTCTTACCCATCGCCCCCAAATGGCTGTCGTCAGAAACTGATGATGATAATGATGAAATGGTACATTTTAAATATCACCCGTGCGACCAACTCGTATGTATAGACAGGGTCCGACTGGTCAAAAAATAATCAGGAGTCTGAAATCTATATAAATCTTTAAAAATTCCTAACCCGCCATTATTTTTTTCATTCTTTATTTTACACAATTCATATCCCGACTGCTCCTTTTCCTTCACGTTCCTCCTATCCATGGGCGTCCGCAGGAATTTTTCAGGGAGGTAAAAATTTCTAGGGGGCACAATTTTCTAGGGGGCACCATTTTTGTAGGGGGAGCAAAATTACGTTTTTTATAGAATAGTTAACTTACCTCGATAATTGTGTTTTTTTAGCATCGAAAATCGTGTTGAAACTGTTGGAATAATCAATGTTGGAATAAAAATCAAAAGATTTTGTTTTTGTAAAATATTTTCAAACCCCCCTCCGGACGCCCTTGCTCCTATCGCCCTCGCGTTTCAGCCCTAAACATCACCAACCTTAGCCGTCTGAGTGCGTGATTGACCCCTTTGGATCTTGACCTGGAACCGCCTATCCATTTTGATTTCACGGCCTAAGCGCCTGTATATAAGCTGAGTCCTACGACTTCGCTTTCTTGGGCTCTGCTCATGCTCCGCCTCTCTGGAACAAACTCCCGCCAGTATTACCAGTCTTGTTGTCAAGACCTTAAACCTCAAGACCAAGACCAAGACCTTGAACCTCAAGACCAAGACCAAGACCAAGACCTTGAACCTCAAGACCAAGACCAAGACTTTGAACCTCGAGACCAAGACCAAGACCAAGACCTTGAACCTCAAGACCAAGACCAAGACCAAGACCCAAAAAATCGCAATCAGGTCAAGACTTCTAAAATTGTCGAGTCGGAATATTCGCTATTTTAATGAAACCATGAGTCTTTAATTTTATTCAAGCAAATTAACTTTAAATGCAAACTGCAAAGAAATCCAAACTTGTATTCAAAAGTCCTTCATGCAAACTATTATTCCAAATGCCTTTTGCATTTTATAAAAACCAATTCGCTCAGAATTTTCTGACCAAGACGGACGTGCTTGGTGGGCCTCATAAAAATTCCGCCATGTGAAAAAATACGTTCTACAGGTGCTGAAGTCGCTGACACACACACACACACACACACACAGAGAAGCTTTTCAAGCACAGGATGTAAATGTACAGATAGTGAGTCCTTTTGAAATCTTCCCATGGTTTATCATACCGTCGGATACAGAATAACTGTTGCTGCTGCCAATGGGTTGTCCTGACCAACAAGATTTGTATCCATCCATAGATATTAGTCGTATGATGCAAGCAGGCTTGATACAGAATTCTTGAGTTCTGTTAAATGACTGTTCATATTGACAGCCGGTCTTGGTCTTGGTCTTGCGAGACCAAGACCAAGACTTTGAACCTCAAGACCAAGACCAAGACCAAGACCTTGAACCTCAAGAACAAGACCAAGACCTTGAACCTCAAGACCAAGACCAAGACCAAGACTTTTAAAAACGAACCCGAGTGCACTCGAGACCAAGACCTTGGTCTCGAGGACAACAAGACTGAGTATTACGACAACGTCAGCATCGATTCACTAAAAACAGAACATGTCTGACCAATCGGCTAGAAACATCATTGTAAATGATGTAACGTATTGTTATGCAATATAGTGATGCGAGATAGGGCCTGTGGATTAGCTGATCCTTTCTGCGTTGGCTAGAGTAGCGCTGTAGAAATGTTGAGTTTCCGAGTACGTTGTGTACACTGCATGGTTAGACGGATTATAAACGAATATTTGATTTGATTTGATTGACGATCATCGTCTTACAGAATTGCCGAAGTAGGCCTATTGAATCTCTATCACGACAGTTTAAGGAACAGGTGGGTGGCTACATGTTCGTAGTCATAATCTGCAAACTTCTAAAGCGCCACTTGAGGGCCAAGCTCAGGGCACCGACCTGTTCACGAGAGATACGTCAAATCAGAGGGGTTCCAGATACTAAACGTACACCATAGGAGATCCGAGTCTAGTTTCCAGAGGGCCAGATAACGTTCTCGAGAGGCATAGGCCTAGCCTAGCAGCTACAAGGTGGGTGTCGTTTAGGGCGAGAAGAATCTGAAGTAGGAGCATTCGTTTTATAGACTGAAACAGAAAAGTACAGTTCTCTATTTCTCTGGCTGACTGTACTTGTTGTCCTATCTGGCATCTCCGCTTCTAGATCTGTCTTGTCCTGCCTCTTATCTCTGGAACATAGTTATAAAGAGATTTTGAACAGAATATGAAACGACATACTAATTCCAAGGGTCGTGATATTCTTGAATTGAATAAATATCTCTAAATTTTGCTTCACATCGGCTTCAAAATGTTGGGTTAAACGAAAAGCGCTATAACATTATTGCAGTAGGCTGATTTAAATGCCAGCGCTTTATAGTCGGACTTTGGCCACTGCAGGTTCAGCAGTCACCCAATCACTTTCTGTATTGAACCCCACGTGACACCAGTAGCGCAGGGTTTAAATGCCCTTTGTGGGTTAGTTGTCTTCGAAAATGCTGTAATAGCGTCGTAAAACTGAATACAGACTTGTTTACTAGGATATATGCACATTCGACAAATATGACTATTGAAACAACTTCAGGTATGACATTTTTTCTCTGGTGTATGTGGCTTATT
The DNA here is from genome assembly GCA_963556255.1 of Allolobophora icterica. Taxonomy (NCBI): domain Eukaryota; kingdom Metazoa; phylum Annelida; class Clitellata; order Crassiclitellata; family Lumbricidae; genus Allolobophora; species Allolobophora icterica. Next base: position 22,752,679 of record OY744602.1, read on the forward strand.
TGAGACATTTAAATCTCGTTAGATGAAGCGTGCCAGCAAAGCAAAAGTAGCCTACGCAGATTACATCTGCATCTTTTGTCTTTGTGTCTGCCTAACGTGTGCTTCTCTGTTATTACTATTAATATTATTATTGTTATTTTTGTTATTTGTAATGGCTTGTGGTTAATTTTTATTGTTGTTCGAAATGAAGAAATCGCTGCGAACGTGTCGTAATAGACACGGGCTATATATAATTATGAAAGAGGTAACTTTCATATGACGTCATCGATCCTTCGTATAATATATGGTGGCCCTGAAACGGCCGTTTTCAGTTAATTGTGCATGCATACTGAAAAGAAGGATATTGGGCCTTGTCTAGGAGGGGTAACGTTACTGGGGATGTGGAGAAGGTGGAGGGGGAGACAGAGAGATATAGCATGCGCTGTAATTGTAGGGTTTTTGCAATAAGATAAAGAATTCACGTTGAGCAATAGGCGGACAAACAGTGAAACAGGAGACAGAAGACAGAGACACGGCCAGTTCAGCATACCAACGGCTTGACCTCTCCGGACTGACCTGCCACCGAAACGGAGAAGGGTCATGGCAGCCTGGCTAGAGCGGACTTGATTTGATATAGCGTCGGTATATAAGCTGGTCTCCCTGACGTGGCTTTTACGTGTGTGCTGAGAAATTTCGGATATTCACATTTTCACAGATATATTCGACATTCAGGCAGACTGATTGACATATTGATTCACATATTATTATTATTATTAATATTATTATTATTATTATTATTATTATTATTATTATTATTATTATTATTATTATATACCCGAGGAAGTGCTAATCCCTCAGGCTGTCAAAAATAATGTCCCGAGAAAGATAGCCTACAGTAGATGGTTTCAAAAGAGCCACAAAAAGCGGCTGCATTGAAGTGCTCAATAGTTACTGACAATAAGTTTAATTTCAGCGGGAACGGCGTTCCGGCACCTTTTTTCAGCTACTAAAAAATAATTTATTTTAATAATAAAAGCCATAATTTAGTTATTTTATTTTAATTTTAGTGTTGTGAACTGTTTTCAATGTTTATGGAGACTCCTCCCAACCCCCACTGCCGTTTTTCTGTGGATTTTAGTCCTTCCATAATTGTTCAGTTCCGCAACCTTTCTAGAAAAAACACTGAGTACTACGATGATGATGATGATGATATTCGTTTTATTGATTCACCAGATGACAAACCGCACCGTGGCTTACAGAAAAATGTGTCAATAAGCTAAGAAAGAGATTTAACTAAAGTAATTAGAATGTTAAGTTTACATTTGTTGTTGGCTTAGATGGTTTAAATGCTTATATAAAGCCCTTGGTATATAGTTTTTGTCGTCCTTATGAGATGGTGATGGTGATGATGAGAAGTGTCTGTTTTCTGTCTGTGCTTCTCTGTTTTTATCTGTGGTTTGCACATCTAAAGATTCACATCTAAAGATTCACAGGCCTACTTGTCAGTTTCAATCAAACGATTATTATTATTATTATTATTATTATTATTATTATTATTATTATTATTATTATTTTTATTATTATTTTTACTATTAGTATTATCATCAGGGTCTGTGTGTCTATATGTCTCTTTTGCGGTCTGTGCCTTTCCTTCTGTCTCTTTCTGTGGTTTCCACATGTAATCTGCGTAGGCTACTTGTTAGTTTGAATCAATAAACGATTATTAGTATTCGGATTAGTATTAGTATAGCATTATTTGTCCTTCTGTTTCTGTCTTTCTCTTCGCTCTTGAGTAATGTACCTGGAAGGGGCGCTATAAAACCTCAATAATCTACCACTTTCGCCGCGACGTCATCAATCACGTGATAGAACGAAATCCCGGAAATCGCGGACTCGCGGTTCCCCCATTTGAACCCGAAGGCCATCAGGACTTTTCAGAAATTTTAACCACTTGTAATTGAATAGGGTGCTACCCCGGAAATCGGGCCTATATGTAAAAAACCTAAATTTTAAAATTGACCATCTGTGGCACCATATTTGCATGTCAGAAATACGAAAATCGAGTCCTTTCGCATCGGGGACGTCCCCACTTTACTGAGTTCCTCACTTTGAATAGTTGTATTCTGGAACTGGTCCCCAATTTACGGCCATTGCGAAAGCTACTACTACTACTACTACTACTACCTCTACTACTACTACTACTACTACTACTACTACTACTACTACTACTACTACTACTACTACTACTACTACTACTACTACTACTCCTACTACTAGATTATTGCCCGTCCTAAGACGGTTTAAAAACAATTTGAAACTGTATTTTCCAGTGTCATTAAAACAAAAACATAACGTAACAAATTTGTGTTTGCTTATATTACCAGAATGATATCGTTCCCGAAAATCCTGGAAAATCTTTGCCCATCCTAAGAGGGTTCCAGCAAAATTTGGGCCCGCCCAAGTTAATTGGCCCCTTTGAACCCATTAAGCTCGTTGGTTTCAGCTTGTTCGCCACGTAAGTTAATTATATTACCTGAATAATGTTGTTCCCGGAAGCGCGGCGTCAGCTGGCGAAAAGCAAGGAAAATATTTGCCCGACCTAAGAATGTTAAACAAAAATTTGCGCCGCCTAAGTAAATTGGCCTGTCTAAACCCGTTAAGCTCGTTTGTTTCTGCCTGTTCGCCACCTATGTAAATTAGTTTAAGCCTGTTATAAGCCGTTAGTTTAAAAGAGCAGCCGATTACGGTATGTTTAAATTTACATTGAATGAAGTGTGATGCGAGGGTTCGTTGAAATGTCGCCATTAATTTTGTAAAAAGTTGCGTCATTTGTCTTAATATTCATTAGTTGGAAGTCGCCAATATATGGCATATAAATGATGCCGTTATAATTACTTAACAGTCGCGAAGGGGACACAGTGAGAAATTTGGTACTCCAACTTCTAGATCGAAGTTACGACTCTGGATAAACCATCAAGTATATCAGAAAGTCAGAAGCGTAGCATCACATCTCGGCCCGTTTTCCGCCGTTTGAATAAACCAGATGTTATTAGTCTAAAAGCGACGTGTCTGGGTGCCAATACGGCCACTAGAGATACACTCCACTGTCTTTCAATCGAGAACAATCAAATTCGAAATCCTCCTTCCTGGTCAGGCTTCCTTGGTTGGCTTTGTCCCATCCGTCATACGAGACCTAAGCCTATTCGTGTCAGTGTTAAAACATTCAGTCGTTTCATTCTGCTGCCCGTGGAGAATTTCTGGCCCCTCGCTGTGGTATATCAACACCGCGCACTCCAGTACATTGGTCCAGCCATTTGGGAAAAATCTTCTGGGGAGCATTCGAACTGTTCGTCTGAACACTGAAGTTGCTTAAGACGCATGAATCTGTTTTAGATCCCTTAGGTAGCACGTTCACAGCGCATTCCGTAGAGGGAGAATGTTCGTTATAAAACACACACACACACACACATACATACAAGACATACATACAAGCGTGCGAATGTACATACATTTATACAAACTTACATGCATGAAACCATACAAATATACATACATACAAATGTACATAATGTACATGCAAGCATACAAGCATGCATTCAAGCATACATACATACATACATACATGCATACATACATACATGCATACATACATACATACAAACATACATACATACATACATACATACATACATAAATAAGTACAGACAAATATACATACATGCTAACATGAACACATACATATAAACATACATATGCAGTGTTTAATCTAGGTCGCCGTTGGAAATTCCTCCCCCCAGGATTTATGTTTCCCCCCAGAGGCCGGCATTATTATAATGTATAGACTGCTTTGGGAAGAAATCCCCCCCCCCCCAGGATCCCAGGATACACGTTGCGCTCCCCGAATAAACGAACGAGTAATAGAGATGAATTCCTAAAAAAAGGTCGTCAAAGTTTTAAGTTGGAAAAAATGGGACGAATGACTAAAAAAAGGTCATAAACTATTTTTGAAGATGAAATTCCAACTTTGAAAGATGAAAATTCCTAAACTCAAATTTTTTTTAGGACGTTGGAACACGGATGAAATTTCTCCTATAAAGGTCGCCGTTGTTGGTCCCCGACAAACCTTGTTTCCCCCCTCAGAAGAGGGGGACTAGATTAAACACTTATATATATATGCACCTATATACATACAGACAGACATACATACATGCATGCATACATAGTACATAAATACATATAAACATGTATGCATACATACAATTATACATACATACATACATTATATACATTACATCCATTACATGCATGCATGCATTCTTGACAAGTTTCTTCCCGTTCCAACGACCGAATGACTTCGTTGTTTTTGTCTCCCACGTTCTTCTCTTTGAAAGTCTTCGTTGATAATGAAAACGTTTGGCGCTCCAGTCCCCGAGGGACAGACGAACAATTGGATTCTCGACGGCGCACACAGCCATACGAAACACGGTCGCCGTAACCGAGTCACTTGTTGTATACGTTCAACGCCCGCGAGTGTTCAGTCTCCGACGAGGCAGTTTGCTATTCCATTCACGGTTTGGGTAATCACGAGAGTTGCCCTTGACGCGAGGCATTGCTGACGGGGCCCACCTGCTGCCTTTGCCACGGGAAGAAGGTGCCTCATCGTCCATCGTCCGTCGACAAATAGACGTTCTATTCGTCGGTCTGTCCCTGCAGGCGACCGCTTAATTGGACTCAATGCTGACTTAGTCGACTTCTCTTAAAAGCGGACCATCTAATCCTCTGACAAAGCATCGTCGACGTAAACAGATGATCCGGTCTATACGTAGGTCTATAATAAATCGTCGGATTGTCATTAGGCATATGAACATATCTCTACAATTCCATGGAAATCATTAATTTCGTGTCCAGTGGCCAATCTGGCCACGACCTCTAGGCTACTTGATTTAATGGATGGGCCTAAGCCTTCGACTTGGCCTGCACCAACTCCGAACTATTAGCCACGAGGCCAAAAAAGGTGAATGTTGTGAGAGTACTTATACTGCGAGTAGGTCTAATAAAATAATAACCTATGAATGTAATCAATCAATCAATCAACTAGACATTTATATAGCGCGCTCTTCAAGGCAACTATTCAGAGGCGCTCGCTGCTACTACCACAACAACAACAACAAGAACAATAATAACTACTACTACTGCTGCTGCTGCTGATGCTGCTGCTGCTGCTGCTGCTGCTGCTGCTACTACTACTACTACTACTACTACTACTACTACTACTACTACTACTACTACTACTACTACTACTACTACTACTACTACTGCTTACCTAGGTAAGTGCACGATTTAGACAAATTAAACTTCATCCTTAACTAAAAAAGCTTAGTTAAACTAAAAGTTAGCAACTTTTTAGCTAACTATTGCCCATAACTGCTACTACCACAATAACAACAACAACAACAATAATAATAACTACTACTACTACTACTGCAGCTGCTGATGCTGCTGCTGCTACTGCTACTACTACTACTACTACTACTACTACTACTACTACTACTACTACTACTACTACTACTACTACTACTACTACTACTACTACTACTACTACTACTACTACTACTATTACTACTACTACTACTACTACTACTACTACTACTGTTTACCTAGGTATAGTTTTGACGTAGGCAAGTGCACGATTTAGACATCGTACATTACATGAAAGTTTTCTATACATCCGGTGAATAAGCCTTTTATTGGCTAGATATGCGAGGCATTTGCAGATCCTAAAGTCCTAAACGCTTAATGAGCGACCGATTCGTCTATCTGATTGCCTTGAATTTAGTAATGATTTTTGTCCAATTATCGGCGTTTGATGTTCGTTAACCGTCCCGGAATTAAACTGCTGACGAGGCATTTTTGGTTTCATCTGAGACACAATATGTGTTATCGAACCCATTGCGCTCGAGCTCTGGGTCGTCCATAAATAATGCTGGCATCGGAGCTGACTGCTTCCAGTAGATCCATTCTTTCCTTCATTTCCTTTCTCTGTCGGGTTTTTGTAGGCGACGGGAAATGTTTGCCGAACCCCCATAACGGAAGCCGCAGGGAGAAGTCATTGCAGTGTGCTCCCGGAAGAAGCATAGCAGAACGAGGGCGTTTGTTGAGCGTATATGAAGGCAGAAAGGGGGGATGAGGACAGAGGGAGCCGACGTGAAGGGAGGACGACGCGGTGTCGCTTTTATTTCCAATTAGGGACTGTAATGCGGCAGTTAGAGGAGACCACGGCGACGCTATAGGTCTCCTGTGCATTGACTCCTTGTATGCTGCTGCCTGTTCCAATGATCTCTGCTTCGGTTCGACACCGTAAAGCCTCGCTTATTATCCGAATCGTCGGCGATTGTTCTCTTTGGACGAAGACGTCGTCAATCAGCGACGCCACATCAATCAGACGAATGAAAGGAAGGAATGAAGGAGCGAAGAATGAGGGATGGGAAGACAGAAAGACACAGGCAGAGAGATGCAGACGACAGAGACGCAGATACTGATAGGCAGGGATGGACGAAGAGAGACACACGCACACACACCAATGATGCTGCATTGTCTCAAGATGTAGGTCATGGACGCCTTGAACTAATTTCAACCATAGAGAGATAATCTAGAAATCCAATAAAGCCTGTGTAGTAAATGCACAAAACGCAAATGTTAATTCATACTTATAAGCTGTGTGATATTGCAAATTGTATGTATGCATATATATACGCTCCGATGATCATACATATACACAAACGAATAAATGGACCAAGAGAGGTCAAAGAGTATCAATGAGTTCCTTGTGGGTAAAGGCCAAGTGGTTCTGGAGAGCAACGGGGACCAGGAAGACTACGTAGATAATGGAAGCTGGAAGCTTCTAAAAACTACTAAACTAATAAAAGTTATAAAACTACTAAACATACTGGAAGCTAGCTCTGTGAGCAAGAGCATGGCTATTTAGGTGAAAATCATTTACTGCTGCATGTAGGCCTATATTTTTAACCATCGTGGAATTGTCGTTTTAAAGCTGTAGTCATTCGTCCATTATGCATGGAGACTTTCTTTCCATTCTGAAATTACAGTCTCACTTCAAAGCAGAGGCGTGTTGCTATACACTTCAATACGCCGGAAACGTAATAAAATTATTGAAGAGCAAAATTTTCCATCTACTTGGTTCGACTTCGTAATAAATTTGCTACTAAACACAGCAGTCAGCATGCCATTTGCTGCGGTTCTGGACATAAGGAAGTCGACGCGGTTTTAAGACTGAAATCGGATCAGTTTTCTCTTTCCGAAAGGAGGCCGCTTGCGTGTTTGGAAAATAACTTATGGTCGCGGCCTTGGTGGAAACAGAAATTATGAAAATCGAAAGGAAGCCGAATATTTCATGAATATGAATATTTTATGTATGTGATTATTCATATTAGGCTATAGCTTCTTTTAGGAACCTTACGAGAGCGTTTAATATGATGTCTACTTAGCATTTATAAAAATATGCGAATGGTTCAAAAGCGATTCTTTAGCTGTCTCTGTCTCTGCTTCTCTGTCTCTCTGAAAAGTATATATTTGGGGGTGGGCGATATTTAAAGAAGGACGGTCCAAAACACGAGAAACACGATATGCCTGCATTGCTGCACGTTAGCGAAATCCGAGTAGGTTCATACGAGCTGCTTAACGCAATGATCGCCGACCAGAGTGGTTCAAGAAAGGAACAGATAGCTCCCTGGTGTATTCTATTGGCCGTACCAACTCTAGTCTCTTACAACGAGGATATTCATAAATGCGGTCACGTCCAAAACCGGGAGAAAGTACAGTGTTTAGCATAGTTATAGCTGCAAACATGCGATAATTTTGGGCAGCAAGGCGACAATTCTGGCGATGGAATTCAGGAAGGACTTAAACTTACTTGTCCAGAGCATCAGAACAAGGAAGACCAAAGTCCAACACAATTTTTGGCAAAATAAGACAATTTAGCCAAAAACTGTATTGGTCTTTTCAGTTATTGAGAGTCAGACGACCTTTCCAAAGCTCCGAAATTTCGAATGACCTTTTGAGTCATTCCTTCAACTGAGTCATTCGCCTTTTATAAAAAAAATCGACGCTCTCGAGTGGATGACTTATAATACTTTCTATCTCTTTCTCATCTAGGCGACCACCCTCGCTCTTCAGCCATCCGGAATGTTAGAAAAAAGTACACCAGAGGGGTGAAAGTTGGGCCAATAAGCCTCTGGCTAACTGCGTTTTCGAAGGTCCACCATTAAAGCTCCTCTGTAGTTTGTACAGTGATACCACGAGAAGCGAGTTGCAATAGTCAGGTTGCCAGAAAATCAGGACATTTTCTAAGTTAACTATGTCATGCATGTGTGATCTTATTCTACGAATAGGAACTGACAAACGGAAGAGCAGCTATCCAGTCTTGTTGTCAAGACCTTAAACCTCAAGACCAAGACCAAGACCAAGACCTTGAACCTCGAGACCAAGACCAAGACCAAGACCTTGAACCTCAAGACCAAGACCAAGACCTTGAACCTCAAGACCAAGACCAAGACCAAGACCTTGAACCTCAAGACCAAGACCGAGACCAAGACTTTGAAACTCAAGACCAAAACCGAGAACAATACCCAAAAATCACAACCATATCCAGATTTCAATTCCTTACTCAAAAATTATCAAGTCAGACTACTCGCTATTTTAATTAAAACACGAATCTTTTATTTTATTCCAACAAAACAATTCCAAATGCAGACTGCAGAGAATACGAATTCGTATTTAGTCCTACAGAAGTCCTTCGGGCGAAATCTTATTCCAAATCTTATTCCATATCTTACTCCAGAAAACTGCCATACGAATGGTATTTAACACTCATTGGAGAGCAAGCACTAAGCAAATATTCGTTGATAAACAAATTCTGACCATAAACCAAATAAATATATTCCAGATTAGTCTTTTCATATACCGTTATCATAATAATTTGCTGCCTTTGTCTTTTGTTTCTTACTTCGGGAGGGGCGTAACCATCCACCACCACCAGACGCGCACCGCCCTGAATTACCGCCCTGAGTTTGCCCGTATCAATGTAAAAAGGTTCTCCATCAAATGCCGGGGCCCCAGAATATGGAACTCCCTACCTGCTGTACTAACCTCAATTCGACCTATCAGCCGATTTAAAACACTGCTAAGGTCCTATATTATAAGCAACATCACCTCATTTATTGTCGACATATAATATACTAGGTTCATTGATGTTATCTGTTTTATAATTTGTTAATTATTACTACCATTCATTAACTGATTAATCACTTAAGGTTTTAAGATAGTAAAATAGCTATACCTTGGATATGAATATGTCTACTCTCAATGCTTGCTTTATTTTGTGTTTAAATTTTGGCTCACTGTTAGTTAAGATTTATAAATTTTCAACCAGATAGGTATCTATACTGTCCGTATCAGCCTGTGAACTATCAGGGTGTCCCATTTTAGCGGGACTTGTCCCTTAGGGACATCCTTTTATAACACTAAACTGATAACTGTTGTTTTCTGTCACTGTTAATCTGCAGTTTGTGTGTTGTAATAAAAACGGATTTGATATGCCTGTTGCATTTCATAAAAACCAATTCGCTCAGAATTTTCTGACCAAGAGGTTACCTGTGGGGCCTCATAAAAATTCTGCCATGTGAAAAATACGTTCTACAGTGCTGAATTCACTGGCAAACAGAGCAGCTTTTCAAGTACCGGATGTAAATGTACAAATTGTGAGTCTGTTTTGAAATCATTCCATGGTAACTAACCGGAAGTCAAAATAAATGGTAAAAGCAACAGTAAAGCCTCACTCACACCGTGTAAACACTAAAGCAATTGCATTAGTAATTATTGGATAAATTATTAAAATCCTTACGTTTTGTTAAATGACTCTTTATATTATCAAAGGTCGTGGAAGACTTTGAACCTCAAGACCAAGACCAAGACCAAGACCTTGAACCTCAAAACCAAGACCAAGACTTTTAAAAACGAACTCGAGTGCACTCGAGACCAAGACCTTGGTCTCGAGGACAACAAGACTGCAGCTATCATATATATAGGACTATAAGACACGGACACGGACAATCATATGGATTTGGCTGATGGGTGAAGTTTACGGCGAGTAGGCCTACGACACTCACGCCGAAATTTGAGAACGACTAAGCAGATTAGATCTCAATACAAACAACGAATATATACACTATATAGTAAGAATCAATATAATATAACTTGATAGCTTCTATAGCGCCCTAATCATAATGTACAAGACATCAGTGGATGATAGTCTGCAGTGAAATTACAATCAAAACTCAAAATCCATTGAAAAAGTCTAAATCCGATAGATCAGATAAACCAGAAGTCAGGCTGTTAACACAAAAGCCCAAGAACTTCTTCTCAGTTACGGTACTTCAGCTTTACTGGATCTCGGTCATTACATTGGCGAGCAAATTCTTAAAAACCGGCTGTTGTTGATTCAGATAGGGAAATGGCGACAACAGCTCTTGAAGAGCGTTAATGTGTTTGCTTCTTGGACGCATTGCTAAACATGTCGGAAACCGCTGAGGGAGTCTCATTGTCGATCGTTTAAATGAGAAACCGTATGGTTTTGCGCTGACTACGAAAAGCCTGGCGACAAAACTGTTTTGGAGCTGGATCGACAACTTCTGCTAAAAAGGGTTACGCCGACAAGCAGGCCCAGCATGAGTTTATCCGTAGAAGCCAAATGGGAGTGACTCAACGTTTATATAGCATACGGTGTCCGAATCTTCATCGCCATTTTCTTTCATGCTCGTCTCCATAATACACTATCTTTGGTTTTTGTTTGGCTATTAACGGATGCAACCAGCAAAGTTTTAGAATTCGAAAGGAGGCGGGTCGAACCGAATCGTGCGGATTGGCACAGTACGACAAGATGCAGCAGCCATTTATAGGGACGAAATAGACATCATCTTCTCTTCGGGTGGCTCGTATTTACGCGGTACATTGGTCTTTGATGATGGTGGCGTCATACGTGGCGCCATGACTGTATGTGTTCGGTCATCCACTCTTGCCTCTAATTTCACCGAAATGGAGAGGAACTTCGAAAGAGGCTGTGAAACGAGAGAAATCGACAGCAAGCCTACTTGAATCAAGCAGAGAAATGATCCGTGGAAAATAAATTATATCGGAAAGTTGAGATTAAGGCAAAGACAATGAGGGAAGGATGTAATTAATGTAGGACAAAGGAATATAGATAGGTGTAATCGGTAGGACTCAGTGACAAAAAGACTGAAATAAATATAATTATACACTTTTATTTGTTGTTACTTAATTCAACTTAATTTTATCACATATATTTCATTTTAAATGGATATTTTATTTCAAGATAAAGTAACTAGTTTAATAATTAAATCACTCCATCTCAAAATTTACGCCCCCTCTTGAGTTGCGTCCTGTTCCATGGCACCGTTGGAACACCCATCGCTACTGCACACCCCTCGTTTTGCGGCCAGGTGGAGTATATTTTCTTTAGTGAGAGGCACGCATCAGCAGTTTCGGCCAACTGGTTGGCCGTAAGATCGGGGTACTACCTGTACAATAAATCCTCCCCGCTTCATTCGATTTAACAAGCGCTCAACTTCACGAATTCACATTAGGCCTAACAGTAATTTTCACAGTCACCGGTCTGTCCCCTGTCAGCATGTCTACATGGATCGGAGCCCATATTCCAATATTGGACCTGTATAGAGCCCATATGGGTCCATCTAATGCCCACGGAAATGGTGGCACGGTCAATCCAGTATGCGATAAAATACATTCTATTGTTAGGTAATCAGGTATGTCCAATAGACATAACTGATTACATGAGAAGTCGATAGCAAGTCGCTAAGTCAGTCGATAAGTCTAAGCGACTTAGTCAGTCGATTAGCAGGCGACTTAGTCGACTAGGTCGCTAAGTCAGTCGCTGATTCATCAAGTCAGTCGGTAACTCCTTAACGAGTACTCGGAGTACTAATCCATGGAATTCATAACCACCCTGAAGCTGTAAGTGACCCTTCTCTTAATATCTAGGTGAGATTTATATCGGTCTGTTTAATAGTATAGAAATGTGTTCCTATGCGTTATAAACTTAGCAGGAATGGCATTTTGTGTTTAATAACATCTTAAGAGTGTAAAGGAGTAAGGGACAATAATAGTTGGAGTGGCCTACCTGTGATGACGTCACTGTCCTCCCTTATCATCTGCTCTTCTTATAGATATAGAACGTGCAGCGCATCACTTTGCATGGAGGGCAACGTCGTTACATACGTCATTTCGTCGTCACCATTGATAGATAAGGCGTCATTTCTTCGCCACTAAACCCACTCAAGAGACCTAAATTAGTTCAACAATCGATCAGTTAGACGACGTCGGTGAATTCAATCGGTTCTCGGCCCATGGGCGTCACATGGCAACGCATCGGGCAGCCGGGACGCATCAGCTGGGCCACTGTCCTAATCAGTTGGACCGCGGCCGAGAGTGTCGCCGCCTTCCGAGTCGATCGGACGCAGCCCACGTTTCCGCTTCTGCCGCTTCCTATATAAGTCGACTGTGACGCGCCATGTAACGGGATCTAAGTTCGGCACAGATGAACGACAACGACGGAGTGGACAAGCGCCAGGTCTTCTTCTTCTTCAGTCTTTCTTCTTCTTCAGTCTGACTATTGTCTCTGAACGACAATTGTCTCATTGCCACCTGCGAACGACGCTGACTCGAGATCTGAAGGAAAAAACGGCTGGAGTTGATGACCATTAAGGTACGCGACGACTTCTACAAAGCACCGGACTATATAAGCGCCTTCGTGAGTTACTTAAAATGCGCTATAGAAAGTATTCTCATACATGCATACATACATATATACATACATACATATATACATACATACATGCATACATACATACATACATACATACATACATACATACATACATACATATATACATACATACATACATACACATACATACATACATACATACATACATACATACATACATACATACATACATACATACATACATACATACATACATACATACATACATACATACATACATACATACATACATACATACATACATACATACATACATACATACATACATACATACATACATACATACATACATACATACATACATATATAATGCCTAGTTAATTAAGTGCAGCTATGGATGAATGATTTCATTTGATGGGACATAAGGCAAAGCTTTAGGTCTTAATGCATTGGAGCTACAATCCTCAAGATTCACAATCGTACTGCCATGGGGGCCGCAGCACTAACGACTTAGGAAACTCATCTTTCACTATTTTCTTCCCAGTATCTAACTCAGCGATCTCGATTTTTTTATACTGCAGCACATTTAGCAATATATATATATATATATATATATATATATATATATATATATATATATATATATATATATTATATGACCTACCTGTCTATTTTGATATATTTTACTTTTACGTGGCCACGCTGCTGTTACGTCCTGGCTATAGATTCGATTGGAAGCGGTGGGATTCGAACCCAGACTCAAGAAGAGATGGGTGGCTTAAACCAGAGCCTTAGACCAGTCGGAAACTGTACTGGTATTTTACGCATGCGTGTTATCTTAACAGTTAAATAGTGTCTTTTGGACCTTCTATAGACCTATACGCTATGCGCGCATTAAGCAGACGCAGAGTATATTATTAACTTGATCGAATAAGTGGAGACAGTACGTATCTTAGAAAAACTGTTATACTCTTGTCACACTTGTATGTATGTATGTATGTATGTATGTATGTATGTATGTATGTATGTATGTATGTATGTATGTATGTATGTATGTATGTATGTATGTATGTATGTATGTATGTATGTATGTATGTATGTATGTATGTATGTATGTATGTATGTATGTATGTATGTATGTATGTATGTATGTATGTATGTATGTATGTATGTATGTATGTATGTATGTATGTATGTATGTATGTCTGAACGACAATTGTCTCATTGCCACCTGCTAACGACGCTAACTCGAGACCGACCTGCACCTCACCGTGGTGGGGGGTGAACATCCGAAGTAAGGGATAGCCTGGCGAGGTGGACAGGCTCACCAGGAACCCTGGAAAGGATGGCTAACGCAGGCGGCAGGGGCAGGAAGGACACCTTAGGGCGAATGAGGCCAAAAGGCCCACCGGCCTCCTTACCCTACCGGGAGAGAACTGGTCATCACCCGGCAAAGAGACCAAGAAACCTTTACATGAATGGTGATCGGAAAACAACAGGAGAAGCTACAGATAAGAATAGAGAACAGGGAACTGGAACAGGTTAGGCCTACTGGATTCGTCTATCTCGGAGGACTGATAACGGAAGATGGCAGATGTGAGGCGGACATCAAACGAAGAATTGGCCTGGCGTGTGCGGCATTTGGAGGATTAGGAAAAATGTGGAAGGCAAAAAATATCACCACCAGAGTCAAAATGAAGCTATATCATGCTTTGGTAGAACCGGTGCTACTATACGGGTCGGAATGCTGGTGCTTGAGGAAGGAGGACGAACGAAGACTACTGGTGGCGGAGATGGGTTGGCTAAGAAGAATCATAGGCAGAAGCAGAAGAGAGAAGATCAGAAATGAGAAAACAAGAGAAGAGCTGGGAGTAGAAGAAACAATAGTGGAAAAGATCGGGAAGAGGAGACTCAGATGGTTTGGCCATGTAAGCAGGATGGAGAAAAGAGGCTACCAAATGCTGCATTACACGGACATGTGGAGGGGAAGAGAAGTAGAGGGGGGCAGAGGAAGACCTGGATGGACAACATCAAGGAGGACTTAGGGGAGAAAGGCACCGACTTAGCCGGAATCGGCGAGACAATCAAGAATAGAGAACTTTGGAGAAGTTTCGTAAAGGCCTCATCGTCAGATCACTGACGGAAGAGAAGAAAGAAGATGTATGTATGTATATGTATGTATGTATGTATGTAAGTATGTATGTATGTATGTATGTGTGTACTATTTATGTATGTATATATGTATGCATGCATGCGTGAATGTATGTATGTATGTATGTATGTATGTGTGTATGCATGAATGTATGTATGTATGTATGTATGTATGTATGTATGTATGTATGTATGTATGTATGTATGTATGTATGTATGTATGTATGTATGTATGTACGTATGTATGTATGTAACTGTCTTTTATATAAAGCCGAAGCTGGCGTTGATGCCTATTAAGAGAAAGCCTCACAAATTCGCTTATAATCTCCGTGGCTACATGATAGCCATGTTCGGTGTTTATACGCGCTGAGCTCCAGACCTGTGTGTAATTTATGCATTCAAGGAGACTTTCGGGTCTGGGAAATAATAACTGATTTAAAGTATTGTGGCTGGCCAGAGTTCAAAGTTTCATAAACTATGAGCTCCAATTTGAAACTAATGCTTTGGTGAACAGTGAGCCAATGAAAAGATTTAAGCACAGAGGTTATATGTTCATATTTGGAAGTAGGCCTATTAGTTATGGCTCTATAGTGAAAGAGTTCTGAACTTTCTGCAGCTTCAGCATGTTTGACGTATTGATACCAGTAAGAAGCGTTACAGTAATCTAGGCGACTGGAAACCAATTCATTTTCCATAGATGTCCTTGCAGACATTGACACATAACGCCTAATTCTGTGTATGTCACGAATGAACATTTATGATGAATACTCTTTAGTCTTTACATGGCCAGTGAGAGACAAGGTAGAATTGGAAACAACGTCTAAGTTACGAGCAGCGTCTGCCAGCTCAACAATTGAAGCGCCCAGTTTCAAAGACTTACTCTGATCCAATTTTTTAAGTAACTCTGAAGTGCTCTGTAGCAGAAATTCAGTCTTCGATTGGTTCAGGAGGAGTTTATTGGCAGCCTTCCAAGACTGTATCAGAGCAGAGCAGACCTTTGCACCCTTATTCTTCGCATTCTTCTTTTTCACCTTCTTCTTCTTATTCGCATTCTTCTCCGCATTTATCTTCTTCGCATTCTTCTTCACATTCTTGTTCTTATTGTTCTTCTATTCTTCTTGTTCTTCTTGTTCTTCTTGTTCTTCTTGTTCTTCTTGTTCTTCTTCTTGTTCTTCTTCTTCTAATTATTATTATTATTATTATTATTATTATTTATTATTATTATTATTATTATTATTATTATTATTATTATTATTATTATTATTATTATTATTATTATTTATTATTATTATTTTTTTGTCTGAAAAATCAGGCCTCGTCCTCCGCAACATCAGTGAAAGTGCCACGAAATGCGATAGCGTTGTAGCGCTGGATGCAGATGGAAAAGCGCTGAAAGAGATAATAATAATAATAATAATTATTATTATCATCATCATCATCATCATCATCATCATCATCATCATCATCATCATCATCATCATCATTATTACTTTTTTTACCCGAGGTATATATGATCCCTCAGGTGCAAGATACTAATTAATGATGTTGACTCTGGAGTGGCCGTCCTGTTCAAGATTCGGGAGAACAAAGTGCTGTTGAAGGCGACTGCGTTGAAACGTTGAATTACAACGGACAGGCGCTGGAACAGATAGCTGGTTTCCCTTGGGTCTCCCGAGATTTGGCTCAGAAGACGTCCAAGGTCGGAGAGGAACGCCTGTCCCAAGGCGTTAGCTGGTCCCAAGGTTTCAAAAGCCAATGGAACAAAATTATTATTATTATTATTATTATTATTATTATTATTATTATTATTATTATTATTATTATTATTATTATTATTATTGTTCTTGTTCTTGTTCTTGTTCTGTGCTTGTTCTTCGCATTGTTCTTCGCATTATTCTTCTTCTTCACATACTTCTTCCTCCTCCTCTTCTTCTTCCTTCTTCTCCTCTTACTCCTCCTCCTCCTCTTCTTCTTCATCCTTCTCTACTTCCTTCTCCTACTCCTCCTCTTCTTCTTCCTTTTCCTCCTTCCTTTTCCTCCTCCTCTTCCTCCTCTTCCTCCTCCTCTTTGTCCTTCTCCCCTCCTCTTCCTCCTTCATCTCCTCCTCTTCTTCTTCCTCCTCCTCCTCCTCCTCCGCCTCCTCTTCCTCTTCTTCTTTCTCGTTAAGAATTACAAGATATAGGATGAAATCTAATACTCCTTATGTTACGTAAGACAAGCAGACAGTAGGTGGAAGGAAGAAATATAAAAAGACAAATTATTTACATTCAATATAAATCAGGACGGATTTTGGTCTACCTATGTACCTATATTTAGGCCTCATAATAAGCCTGGCTATCAGTGGCATGTATGTGCGAATCGGGATGCAGAAAATCATAATCCGGATTTAGAAAATGAAGAAGAGGCATTAGAAAATGACACTGATGTTGAAGGATTTCGTTGAATTTTTCAACCTGTGTCCATGTTTGCAAATTCTCTTGATGTTGGGGATTTCGTGGGCGAGAGCTGTGATGCTGGTGGAAAGCTAAATACCTCGGTCCTGGTATGCACGGCTAGTTTATATTTGAAGAATTTAAACACTAAGCCGAGCTACTACTAGGACATTTTTGCCGTGTATTTAGTTGCGCCGTATAAATCTTCATATGATGATGATGATGATGATGATGATGATGATGATGATGATGATGATGATGATGATGATGATGATGATGATGATGATGATGATGATGATGATGATAATAATTAATAATAATAATAATAATAATAATAATAATAAATTATTATTATTATTATTAATGATAATAATAATAATGATAATAATGATAATAATAATAATAATAATAATAATAATAATAATAATAACAATAATAATAATAATAATAATAATAATAATAATAATAATAATAATAATAATAATAATAATAATAATAATAATAATAATAATAATAATAATAATAATAATAATAATAATAACACAAGTAAGTTAGTGAGCGGTTGAGTGAGTTATCGAATCAAATCAAAATCAAATCAAATCAAATCAAAACCATTTTTATTTTGAGGAATCCAAACAACAGTCACATAACAATAGTAACAAGAGACATATACACTGTTGTTAAACCCTCAGAATAAGTACTCAGAAAGGGACATTGTCCCGCTAACCCTGTAGAACCCTTATACCTGTACCGGTATATAATAAGATGGCTTGATTAAATACATACATATGACGAATAGCTTTATATCTTTAGGAAATTACGGAATTAACTAAATATTATTCCGAAAACATTCAAGGTGAACCAAGTCGCAGAGAAATGTGAATTTGAGGCAAAACTATCTTTATCGCAATGAAATTAGAAAACTGACAACACTGACGTCATACGCATATAGCCATTAGCCAGTTGTGCTTATTATTTTCCGTTTTCGACATAAAATCAGCTCGCGGTGTCAAAGCCCTTTTGGTAATTATACTGGGTCCAGATATTTGTCATGTGATGTCATTAAGTGCATGCCAGATGCAAGCTATGCTTGCAACTTTAATTGTTAGCGTGACATGTAGGGCCTAGACTAGTACAATATTTGTGGGAGTATTGACGGCTGAATGGAACCGATTCTGGTCAAAATTAAGTTGCGCGTTATATTTTATTCCAGAAGCAGCCTAGGTGCATCAACGTAAATAAGAGCTGTTGTCATGATTTTGAATACATGCCTAACATCAATCTTATCAGTAATGTTTATTGAAATGCAGAAGAATCTTAGAAACACTGATGTAAAGCAAGGACTCCATTATAAATTCAATCCATGCGTAGACGCAATCTCCCTGTAGCAACAAACATTAATTGCAGCACAGAGGAATGAATCATAGAAACTCTGATGTAAAACAAAGATTTTGTCATGAATGAAATACGTGTGTAAAAGCGATCTTATCGGAAATTTTTATACGAATACAGAAGTAAGCCACAATTTAGAAGCACCAACATGAAATAAAGAGTTATATAGTACGAAATTGAATACTTGTGTTAACCCAATATGTGAACATGTCTAAACGCAATCTGTGAAACTTTGCTCATGGATACCATTGGTGTCCCTCGTTTGCAAAACGCTACCATTGGTGTCCCTCGATGACAGAACCTACGTTGCTGTTAGCAACGACGTTTTCTTCAACATCTAAACGATCTGTTTAACGATGCTGTGTCATAACAAGACTATACAGACTAAAGGCATCTGCTAAGTCAGAAATAACCATCGACCATTGTTAGGAAGAACAGTAGCGACGTAAATGCAAACAGGTAGGTTGCATAAGATTCGTTGTCTGATGTCGGCTGGCCATTTCCCTCCTCTATATTCTTATCTGAAAGCAACGAACATAACATAAATAACATAACATAACAGAACATAACATAACCTAACATAACCCAGGAAAAATTATAGGCCCCTCTTTGATTCATCACCAGTACTAGTAATACATGTATATATATATAAATATATATGTACAAATATATGAATACATGCATACATGCACACATAAATATAGACATGCATGCATAAACGCAGACATACATACACACGTACATGTACAGATACATGCATACATACATACACAGAAGCATTTACATAGATACATACAAGAATATAGATACATACATACATGCGTACACACATCTATCTATCTATCTATCTATCTATAATGAACTTCTATAGCGCCCCTTCAAGAAATCTACTCAGTGGCGCTCCCGACCCAGGCCCGGTCAAAAAGAAAGGTCTTAAGAAGGCCATAGAAAGTACCTGAGAGGTCTCTAGGGAGAGAGCGAAGGGAGAGAGGGAGGTCGTTCCAAGCGGTAGGACCCACCACGGAGAATGCCCTACGCTGCGCCATAGCAGTACGCGCATAGGGGACAGCAAAATCACCCCGGGAGGCCGAGCGCAAGGCACGGCGCCCCGCACAAGCGGAAGTTAAAGTAAAGAGCTCGCAGAGGTAGGCCGGGGCCCGCCCTAGGACACAATGCCACGCCATGGTGGAGACCCTGTAATGAATGCGATGCTGGACAGGAAGCCAATGGAGAACGTCTCGCATAAATTCAGAGACGTGGTCAAACCTGGAGATACCGCCAACCAGGCGTGCAGCCGACCGCAAAACCCTCTCTAGACAAACAATGCGAGTCTGAGGAAGTCCAACAAAGAGAGAGGAGCTGTCAACCCAATCCTTCCGTTGACAATCCTTCTGATTAAATCCTTGTTCTCTTCGTACTTAACGCCTATTTAACGTTCACCTTTTGAACACTAATTCTACGTATAAGTATAACCTGAATTAATCAGCAACACAGTTTAATATCTTTTCGTTTAATAAGAAACAAACAGACAGAACTCAATTCGATTACAACTCAACTAGTCAGCCACACTACTACAGCGAACACCCTCGAATTCAAACTTCTCTAGTCAGCATAATTCTTCGCGCCTCTTGACACACCTGTCTTCTGTGCGCTTAAACGAACTCTAATAATATACATATAGCGCGCCGCTGCCGATATCGGCCGGCCGCGCGTGTCACTAAGACTAAACGTTATACATCTATAATATATACATATACATATACACGTGAAACTAAAGTAAGCGCACTATATATAATATATATACGCTAATATCTCGCACTGCAAAACTGTACACAAAACTCAGTTCACATTACCTCCTTCCTTCTTCTGGAATTGAGCAAATTAAATTTCAAAATTTGCGAAATTACCAAAATACATGAAACATATATATATATATCTAACTAAATAATGAACAGTCTTACGATTACTTATAACCTTGACAAACAATCAGCAATAATATTCAATCTGCCCTTCTTGTACTTCACCTCAACATCAAAAGTTTGTAAGGCTAACGCCCAACGCACAAGTTTAGCAGACTTAGACATTGACTCAGTCAAATATGTAAGAGGATTGTGATCAGTAAAAATGAAAATTTTTGATCCAATTATAATTTCTTTTAACTTGTTTAAAGCCCAAACAATAGCATAGGCTTCCTTTTCCACAGTAGCCCATCTCTTCTGGGTATCAGTTAACTTCTGACTGATAAATGACACAGGGCGTTCTATTCCCTTGTCGTCCATCTGTGTTAAAACAGCACCGACTGCAAAGTCACTACTATCGCAGTACAAATTGAATGGTTTTCCCACTTCAAAAACATATAACACTACTTTGGATCGCACAGCCTCTTTAAGTAAATCAAATGCTTGCTGATGTTCAACAGTCCAATCAATCTTATCAGAAACACGTTTACTAGTTAAATCAGATAAAGGTCTCGCAATCTGTGCAAAGTCCTTAATAAACTGTCTGTAATAATTAAAAAATCCAAGCAGTTGCTTAACTTGCTTCTTAGTTTCTGGGATCTTCAAATTAGTCAAACTTTCAATTCTGTCTGGATTCATCTTTATCTTACCAGACCCAACTACATGACCGATAAACCTTACCTCACTCTTACCAAATATGCATTTTTTCAAATTCAAAGTAACGTTATGCAATCTCATTTGCATCAAAAATGCATCTAGATGCTGCAAGTGAACTTTCCAACTGTCAGAATGCACAGCAATGTCATCAACATACGGTTCTGCAAAGTCACTTATAGGCTGTAAAACTAAATTTATCGCCTTAACAAAAGTTCGTCCAGAATTTATCATTCCAAAAGGAACACGAGTAAATTCATACAGTCCATTATGTGTTACAAAAGCTGTCTTCCATTGATCAGATTGTTTTACAGGACAAGTCCAATAAGCACTTCGACAGTCCAAAATGGAAATCACATTAGACTTTCCAACTTTGTTCAAAACGTCTCTGACAATCGGCATCGGATATTTACAATCCACTGTGAATGAGTTAATGTATCTGTAGTCACAGGCAAGTCTTAAAGATCCGTCTTTCTTTTTAACAATAACCAAAGGGCTTGCCATTCTGCTCGATGATGGTTTAATAATGTTTGTTTTTAACATTTCTTTGATCTGACGTTCCACTTCTGCTCGATAAATCAAAGGAATTCGATATGCTGCAAACTCCTTTCCATGAAATCCTGGTTTTAGTTCAATTTCGTGTTCGACCAATGTACATAATCCGGGTTTTTCTGAAAATCTGTCACAGTATTTGTTCAAAACTTTCAACAACTGTTCTTGCTGAGTTACTGTCAAATGGCTAATTTGTTCAGGATCGAGGTTAAGTGAATTCTTGTCATCTTGAACCTCATTCCTCATTGGTAATTCAACCACTGAACCAAAATCTTCATCTTCTTCAACAATTAGACCACAACTTAATGCTCGAGTAACATATTTTCTGATCTTGTTGGCGTGAATTATTTTTCGACCATTTTCACCCATATCGACTAAATAAGAGTACTTTGATCTTCGATGTATGATCGTACATGGACCATGCCATCGAGAAATAAGTTTGTTTGTTGACGTTGGATACAAAACTATGACTTTCTCACCAGCTTCAAATTCTTTGTGCTTTGCCCTCTTGTTATACTGATTTGTGTATTGTAATTGCTTTTCTCGAGAGTAGGATTCTGCAAACAATAATGCTTTCTCCATATTTTCTTTGAGTTCTTTCAAATACTTTTCTGGTTTAACTCCAACATGAGGTGGTAAGTTTATTTCTCTAGTCCAACTCTCTTTTAATATTGCCAATGGTCCTCTCGGAATTTTCCCATAGACAAGCATATATGGTGAAACTCCAGTAGTTGCATTCGGCACTTCTCGTAATGCCCACACTGTGAAAGGAATTATCTTGTGCCATTTCCTCGGGTTGTCTATTATCACATGATGGATCATCTTTTTAAATGTCTGATTCCATCTTTCTACTAATCCAGCAGCCTCTGGGTGTCCTGGTGTGTCGAATCTTGGACTACAGCCCATTAAATTGAGAAATTCTCTTGTCAAACTGGCTGTGAAGTTCGTTCCTTGGTCACTTGTAATCACGGACGGCACACCAACGTTCATGAATAGTTCCATCAACGCTTCACACACAGCCTTCGCTGTCAGCGATTTCAATAAGAAGATTGTAGGCCATCTGGTGCACGAGTCCACAATGCATAAACAATACTTGTGACCTGCAGCAGATACTGGATCGATCGGGCCAACGAGGTCCATCGTCATTCTCTTGAAGGCGACCTCTTCTCTTGAGACCGGAGTGATAGGTACTCTATCCATCACCAGACTCCTTGCCTTTAGTTGACACTTCTCGCAAGACTTACAAAATTTCACAATGTCTCTTCTCATCTTTGGCCATACAAAAGATAATTTTATTCGTTCTCTTGTTTTCTCTTCTCCTAGATGTCCTCCAAATACCGACTCATGTGCCAACTCCATCACTTTAATTCGTCTCTCTTTTGGTAGCACTAGTTGATATATCGTCTGATCTAATATCTGATATTTCTTATGCAATAAACCGTTGATCACACAGAATTCAGATTCTTTCTCTTGTGCTAACTTCCACCACGGCTTCAACGATTCATCCTTTCTCTGTTGCTCTTCGAACTTCTTCGAATCGGCAATCTGCACCTTTTGTTCTTCGTCCATCTCTTCATCTCTATACAAGTCTCCTATCCCCACATCACATTCATTGTCTTCTTCCGTTTCATTTAATGTGCCATTCTCGCATGCAGCCATCTCTTGCTCGTTTATCTCTGATGTTACACCATCTCGCGATAAGCTTCGTTGCTCATTACTTTCGTTTTCCTCATCACTTGAACTTTCAGTTTCACTCTTCTCATCAACATCTACCATTTCCTGTTTCCGACTCTGCGCTCTCGTCATTACATTTGCTCGTACACTCACATCTCCTTGTATCGTTTTGACCTTCATCTGTGGTACGGCTTTTAATTCGGCAATTATCTCTGGATGCAACAAGAATCTTTCTGTACTGCCCATCTTTGCAATACTAGCACACATCAAGGTGACATAAGGTGTAAGTGAACACTGGATTTTACGCGGAAATCCCTCTTCTTCCACGTCACTATCACACAGTCTAACATCGACTTTTACTAACTTCGCAGGAATGGCATCTCCTGCCACACATTGCAAATTAACTTTTCCAATTTGTTCCACCTTCATGCCTTCCAGTAATTCCTCACTAATCACCGGAATTTCTGCACCCGAGTCGCTCAGTGCTTTGACTTTCACTGGCTCTTTACCGTCTACTCCACGAATTTCGACCTCGACATATTGCAAGAACGATTTCTTCAATATTCGACTGTCATCTTTTCCTATGACTTCTCTCTGAATTTCAGCATCCAATAGAATTTCTTTTTGAATACCACATTTCATTACTGACTTTACTTCAGTCTCTTGGTTTTCTTGACTCGCGGTTTGATTATCTGTATCACTAACCACTTGAATCAAATTCACCCTTGTGTGTTCTTGATTTCTGCTAGAACTAGCTGCTGCCACTGGAACTGGACAAAATTTAACCAAATGTTTGTCTGAACCACAGTTGTGACAACGCTTCACCACTGTATGGTATGGTTGTGAAATACCTCGTTGTTCATTTCCTTCATATCTCTTATACTGCGTAAACGATGTGTTGCCTTCCCTCTTGGCAAACGGCGCTGACGATTTGTTAAATCCCTGACGACCAAACGTCACGTCTCTGGTCTCATTGGGTACAGGGACACTAGCTTTGACTTCTTTACCTTTGAACTGATTCCCTGTTCCTGGATTACTTTTCCACTTTCCACTCTGGCTTTGGTTTACGGAACGTTGAGAAGGATAACTGTTTATATTTGGAAATGCAAACCCAATTCGATTGTTTACATGAATGTCTGCTAGGTCTGCCACTGCACTAGCTTGGAGACAGTCAGTTCCTTCCTTCGACAATACAAACTGTAGTGGACCTGGCGGTAAACATTCTTTCAGCTTATCCGCTACCAGCAAATCAAAGAGCGTATCATACTCTCTGTTCACGTTTCGACTTCTCACGTAATAGTTTAGCAAGTTCTTCAGTCTTGCCGTAAACATCGTATAAGTCTCTTCTGTCGTCTTCTTAGCATCCACAAATCTGGCTCTGTATTCTCTCGAAGTCAACTTAAATTCTTTTAATAAGTGCTGCTTGACTTTATCGTAATTGTCTAGATCATCGAATGACAATCTATTCAGAACAGTTCGAGCTTTCGGCGTCATCAATGGTAGTAATAATTTAACCCAAAACGGCTTTTCCACAGCAAAACTGCGAAACGCGTTCTCGACTGTTTCAAAATATAATGGCACCTCCATCATATCAGTTGGCATTTGAGGCAATACATGCTTCATTGCATCACCTATTTTCTTAATTTTTGACACCAAAGTTTCACTTTCTTGCTGTTTCCTTCTTTCTGCTTCCCGTTCTTCTCTCATTTGCGTTTCTTTCAATGTCAATTTTGATTTCTCCAGTTTCAGACGTTCTTGTCTTTCGGCCTCTGCCTTTTCCAAACTTTCTTTCTGAAATTTGAGTTCTTCCTGTCTGATCTGTTCTGCGCGTTCTAATTCTAACGTTCGCGCTTTTTCTTTTTCTTCCTCACGTATTCTCTTTGCTTCAATCTGTTGCTGACGTACCTCTTCATCACTTTTTCTAGCTTTTTCAACTTCAATCATCTGCTCCAATCTTCTTCTTTCAGCATCTTCCCTATCTCTTTTCAACTGTTCTAACTGAATCTCAAACTGATTCTTTTGCAATTCAAGTTCTGCCTTACGCACTTGTTCTGCTTTATCTTCTCTCTCTCTCTGAAGACGCAATTCTTCTTGCCTTGCTAGTTCCGCTTTCTCTTCTTTCTCTCTCTGCAAGCGCAATTCTTCTTGCCTTGCAAGTTCCGCTTTCTCTTCTTTCTCTCTCTGCAAGCGCAATTCTTCTTGCCTTGCAAGTTCCGCTTTCTCTTCTTTCTCTCTCTGCAGACGTTCTGCTTTCTCTTCTTTCTCTCTCTGCAGACGCTCTGCTTTCTCTTCTTTCTCTCTCTGCAAGCGCAATTCGTCTTGTCTTACACGTTCTGCTTCTTGTCTCAGCTCTTTCTCTTCCTGTCTTCGTCTCTCCTCTTTTTCTTTCTCTTCTTGTCTCCGTTTCTCCTCTCTATCTTCTTTCATCATCATCCACTGCATCAACATCTCCATAGACATAGGCGCAGGAGGTTTTTCAATAGCCTTTTCGACGGCACCGCCAACGGCACCTTCTTCTTCGACTTCTTCTTTCACCCACACTTCAGCGAGTTCCTGTATCATGTCACCACGTGACATACCTTCTAATTGTTCTTCTTTAAAACCGGCTTTCAACAAACGCTGTTTTAGCCTTTCCGTAGACATCTTCTTAATATCTGCTTGTCTTTCAGCACTTAGTTTCTCCATCTTACTTGTTTACTTTGGTGATTTCTCTTTTCAAAGAAGTCACAGTTTTTCTTGTTGTGTGAATCGATAAACAAACGGGATTTCTTTTGTATTTGTTCGTGAAAAACAACGAAATTTTTATACCGTTTCTCGTGTTCCACCGTCGTTGATATCGTAAACTCGTCACACAGCACACAACGCGTAGATTCTTCTAACACCGTCGTAGATTCTTCTAACACCGTTGTAAATTCTTTTATCACCGTCGTAGATTCTTTTATCCGCCGAAAGAGGTGATAACGTGAATTTTAATCCACTGTGAGTTTATATCCACCGTGAGTATTATCCCACCGCTGCCACCAATAATGTCAACCCAATCCTTCCGTTGACAATCCTTCTGATTGAATCCTTGTTCTCTTCGTACTTAACGCCTATTTAACGTTCACCTTTTGAACACTAATTCTACGTATAAGTATAACCTGAATTAATCAGCAACACAGTTTAATATCTTTTCGTTTAATAAGAAACAAACAGACAGAACTCAATTCGATTACAACTCAACTAGTCAGCCACACTACTACAGCGAACACCCTCGAATTCAAACTTCTCTAGTCAGCATAATTCTTCGCGCCTCTTGACACACCTGTCTTCTGTGCGCTTAAACGAACTCTAATAATATACATATAGCGCGCCGCTGCCGATATCGGCCGGCCGCGCGTGTCACTAAGACTAAACGTTATACATCTATAATATATACATATACATATACACGTGAAACTAAAGTAAGCGCACTATATATAATATATATACGCTAATATCTCGCACTGCAAAACTGTACACAAAACTCAGTTCACAGGAGCAATAATCCAAACACATACATGCATACAAACACACTCATGCATGTATAAATACATACACACATACATACACGCATACAAGCATAAAAACATACATCCAAATAAAACTTTATAATCTTAGGCCTATATACCAACGCATTCTGAAAAAAAACAGACGTGTAGACTCTGTCCATCCGTCCGTCCGTCTGTTTGTTGCCGTCTGTATATGTATGTATGTGTGTATATATGTATGTATGTACGTCTGTATATCAGTCCGCTTGTTTGTCTGTGTCCATCAATGTATGTCTGTACGTGTCCGTCTGTCCGTCTGTCCGTCTGTCCGTTAGTCTGTCTATATAAATAAGGAGGTAACGACGCTGCGGTTGACTGTCGATGTCGAATGAGAGATGATGCATATGGGGGTCGGATGGTGCACAGCCCTACCCTGGGCAGCCCCACTCCTCTCTGTCCTCCCTCTCTTTCTATCACCCTCCCTCCCTTCAGAGGCCATGTGGACATGTCGGTCTCTGCTTTATAAATCGTCTCTGTAGTCAGATGAATCAGTTCCTGGTGAGATGCAACTCGGTCGGAAGGCTGCTGATGCTGCTACAGTCAATCAGTCTGATGTTGGCCCGCTTGCTGCTGCTGCTGCTGCTGCTACTGCTGCTGCTGTGGTTCCGGCATCTCTGTTTTCTGTGAAGCGCATCCTTATGGTTCAACTCGAAAGCAGCGACTTTATATGACGCCATCTTGTCACGACCTCTGCTCAGTGCATCAATAAGATCGATACAGATGGTTGTAGAAACAGGAAATTGAGAAATGATTTAAATCGTTCGCACACAGCAGTGTCCGTTTCTGCAATTTGAAGTCTAAAACATTTTACGATTTGACACTACATCCAGGATTTTGCAATAATTACTGATGTAGTTTATTTATTTGCCGTCCATCAATCACCACTACTGGCACTACCACCAAAGCCACTACCACAACCACCAGCCCAACACAACCGTCACCACCACCAAAACCAGGTTTAAATATAATACAATACAACTGTTTTTGATGATATTGCCCTTCTTTAAAGTTCAGAAGTGCACACACGACCATATGTCAGATCATCGATGGCGCTGAGCTGCTGTACCTCAAGAACTTGCTCAAGGTCCTTCCACACTGACCGCCCGATTGGAGGCTCGAACCCGTACCCTCTACGTTCATTAAAGTTGAGTGCTGTATCCAGTCGACTACCGTGACCCACAGAGATTATGACTGTAGTTCTGCTTTGGTGTCTGTTACCTGTCTGTCACCGGAAACTGAATTTACAAAAGCAACGCAGACACATACTTAGTCCCCGAAGACAAGTCATCGCACAAAGTCCTCCTCCTCTCCCATTCCTTCCCCTCCCCATCAGTACCCGACATACCCACTACGAACAACGGAAAAACACTGGACAGACTTTGACGCTCCCGGAACTATCTGCCAGATGTCGGATTGATCGCAGTCGGCGAGGGAGTTATAAGGCTGTAGTGGTTCCCTACTATGCTGTCGTTATAGTAACGGCTCGATCCGATAAACGTACGGCGCGCAAGGGAACCAGACTTTGTCGAAGATAACACTGCCAGTGAACGAAAGATCCAAATCAGTGACAATTAGCTAACTTGACTCAGCGTTAATCATATTTAATCACACTTTTTTATCATCATTCTGCACTGCCTTGCCTTGCCTTGACTCGTGACATATTACGGCTGCTAGACATGACTAAACTGAAAACTGAAACTAAACTGAAACTGCTGATGTTTCAGTGTCGGCATAAAAAAGCGATTGTTTTTCTAATAAGTGACCTTTTGTTATCCGCTGCGTCCATAAACCCAGGTTTAATCCGGTCCCAGGTCTTGGCTAAGGATTTTGTTCAGACGAGAATGATTTAGCATCTTCGCAAATGATGAAATCTAAGGTTTATGGTGCATTTCATTCCTCAAAGTCGACCTTCAACTGCAAAGTCTGTCTTCAGACGAAACGTAATGTAGAAAAACCAAATGTAATTTTTTCCGACCAGCGCACACAGGCAGGAGTATGTATGTCAATTTTGGCATCGTGTTATCGATTAAGTATAGGGTTACACCCGGTTTTCACCACTGATTATTTTTCCTTGAGGTGGCGCTATACAAATGTCAGATTACAATTACTATTACATTCATGCATACATACATACATAGTACTAGGGACCTGCGAAGCTTCGAAATTCGATTCGAAAACGAATCGGACGGCGGTATTCGATTCGATTCGAAAATGATGTCATGATTCGAAAAATTTCGAATCATTTTGCGGAAAAAATATTAGCCCATGACGCAATTTGTTGTAAACTAATTGGTTTAATTGTTTACTGCGCGTGGATTGGTTGTTGAATTTCTGCGTGAAACGCGGCATGCGATGACAGCAAACCCTCTGAAAAGGGTTTATAATTAGAATCCTATAGGCCTACTCAGAGCTTCTCATTTGAAAATAGTAGGCGGTTTGAAAATCGATCGCGCTGGATTTAGGTAAGCGATGCGCGGTCCACCTCTAGAGCTTTTGTGTACAGCCTATTTTGTATAGCCGCATATAATTAGTGACTCCACGAATGAAGTCATGAGGCGTGAGGTGTCGACCGTGTTGTTATGGCCATGAACTTAGAGCGATCACTCAGCATTCACCGCTGCCGCAAGTAAGTAAATTAATGTAATGTAAATTAGATAAATAAAATGATGATCTGGCCCCAGTTCCGTCTATCATCTTGGAGTTTAACTTAAACTCATCGAGCGACGACCGACGGTGCGACGCCTTCCGCTAGGCGAGGGATTAACCGCTCGCCCGTACATTTGCTAGGCGAGCGACCAAGGAGAGCGATCGTTCGATCGCCACAAGCTCTGTAATAAACTCCGCTTAGCTGTATGTACACCAAAGTGCGGTTATGCAATTGGCACAAAGAACATAATTAATTAATTAATTAATTGTGTTATTTTTAATTCTGTTAATAGAGCTTTATGTTTAGTTTAATTGATTTTAAACTGCAGAAAAGTCATTGATACTGTGGTATGCCTGTGCAATCAGGCTTCATTAATGTGAAACTGGTAGCGGCTGATTCGATTCGAGATTCGATTCGAATTCGAATCTTTACACCCGATTCGATTCGAGATTCGATTCGACTGAAAATTTGTGATTCGCAGGTCCCTAATACATACATACATACATACATACATACATACATACATACATACATACATACATACATACATACATACATACATACATACATACATACATACATACACACATACATACATACATACATATATACAAACATACATACAAGCATACATAAATATATGTGGCCTACGTACATGCATATAAACATACATACATACATACGTGAATACATGCATTTGTACATACATACATACATGCATGCATTCATATATGCATCTATGCATGCATTCATACATGCATACGTACATTTCATACATGTATACATACATATATACATACATGTATACATACATGCATGCATGCATTACATACATATACATACATGCATACGCACATACATGTGTGCATTCATGCATACATACATACATACATACATACATACATACATACATACATACATACATACATACATACATACATACACACATACATACATTACATACATAGCTACATACATGCATAGACGCATCCACTACAGTTGTGCTCATATTTCAGTGCTTGAACGCATCAGTGATAATGTCGTGTCTAAACTGCGCCGACTCTGTCTCCCTCTCTCGTCCTGAACGACCAGAGCACATCCTCCATTGACGGTGATTTAGACATGCTCAGTGACTCGTGGTTGACCCCTGCTACAGCTGCTGCTGCTGCTATCGTCGATCGTTCATCTACATTTCATCTGTTTACTGTCATCTCCTTGTCTCTGGTCCTTTCATCTGACAGTCTGGAACCGATGACAACTAACTCCCACTAGACTTGACCATTGCAACTCAGTACGTGCAAGCTTACTCCAACTGTAGCTGTTACTTATTTCTTTCTTCGTGCTTTCCTTGTTTTCTTCCATCCTGCTTTCCTTCCTTCTGTAATTTTGTTCCTTGTTCCTTCTTTCATGGCTTCCTTTTTACTTTATACCTCTCTTCCGGATTTCCTTGCTTCCTTACTTCTTTTCGTATTTAGTTCCTTCCTTCAACCTCTTTTCTTTCTGTAATTCCTCCCTTTTTTCCGTCCTGCATTCCTTCCTTCCTTGTTTTCTTCTCGTCCTTTCTACGTTCTTTCGATCATTTGTTATTTCCTTCTTTTCTTATTTCCAGTCTTGTTGTCAAGACCTTAAACCTCAAGACCAAGACCAAGACCAAGACCTTGAACCTCAAGACCAAGACCAAGACCAAGACCTTGAACCTCAAGACCAAGACCAAGACCTTGAACCTCGAGACCAAGACCAAGACCAAGACCTTGAACCTCAAGACCAAGACCAAGACCGAGACCAAGACCCCAAAGAATCACAGTCGTATCCAGACTTCTAGTCCTTACTAAAAATTGTCCAGTCGGACTACTCGTTTATTTTAATGAAAACATGAGTTTTTTTCTTTTATTCAAGCAAAACAACTCTAAATGGAGACTGCAGAGAATTCCGAATTCGTATTTACAAAAGTCCTTCATGCGAAATGTTATTCCAAATGTCTGTTGAATTTTATAAAAACCAATTTGCTCAGAATTTTCTGACCAAGAAAATGTGGAGCCTCATAAAAATTCTGCCATGCGAAAAACACGCTCTACAAGTGCTGAAATCGCTAGCACACAAAGCAGCTTTTCAAGAACCGGATGTAAATGTACAAATTAATCATGAGTCTGTCTTGAAATCATTCCATGTTAAATAACCGGAAGTCAAAATAATTGTCCAAAACAACAGTGAAGCCTCATTCACACCGTGTAAATACTAAAGCAATAACTGTATGAGTAATTATTGGATAAATTTTTTAAATTCTTGCCGTTTGTTAAAATTAATGACTGTTCATATTGACAGCCGGTCTTGGTCTTGGTCTTGCAAAACCAAGACCAAGACTTTGAACCTCAAGACCAAGACCAAGACCAAGACCTTGAACCTCAAGACCAAGACCAAGACCAAGACCTTTGGTCTCAAGACCAAGACCAAGACCAAGACTTTTAAAAACGAACTCGAGTGCACTCGAGACCAAGACCTTGGTCTCGAGGACAACAAGACTGCTTATTTCTCATTTCTTCTTAATTTCTTCCATCTTTCTTTTTTCTTTCTTTCCTTCATGCAGTCGTTCCTTCCTGCTTTCTTTCTTTCCTGCCTTTCATTGCTTCTTTCGTCCTAAGATTAGATGACCAGCTGTACGAAATTGCAGCCGGAGCTATTTCTCAGGCGGACCTGAGAAATGGCTCCGGCTGCAATTTGTACAGCTGGTCATCTAATCTTAGGCCAAGAGGTATACATACCTCAGTGGGGCAAATAGTGCGTTGAGCAGAGACCGCTCTAGCGTAGCTGGATGGCATACAGCGTGTGTTGTGGTTGCGACGCTTTTAGTGTAGGCCTATACGTGTTTATGTCTCTGGATATTTTGTATGTCGGTTTTGTAATCGTAAATATTTATTTGGCGCCTGTTCAAGATATTGTTGTGTTCTCTGCCGTTCAAAGTGTCTGGTCCAAGACTTTGAAATTCGCTCGTTCGGTCAGTTCTTTGATGTCATTCAGATGTAAGCTTAAGACTCAGTTTCAACTTACTTACCCACCGTAGCCTAACTTCTTGTTTTTCTTATCGATTGGAATTAAACCTGGCTTACTCAATGGACAATTGATTTTTGTTATTACGGTTTCACTTCATCCAACTATCGATCGATATCTTGAACCTCATAGCAGTCTCTGGATTGGACTAGATAGAAAAATTCCTTACAGGTTAGAAAACTTGTCATGGTAGCCCTGGCAATGTTAGAGTCAGTTTCGTTAATACCACTACTAGAATAATATGATCAGCTGTTAAGCGACATCGATTATCTTCTGCTCGATAGTTGAATGCAGTTCAAACGAAGTATAGGGTGAATTTATTAAACAACTTTCCAAATCCTGGTTGAGCTTTTCTGTATACTAGATGCCACGA
Source organism: Allolobophora icterica (assembly GCA_963556255.1). Lineage (NCBI taxonomy): Eukaryota > Metazoa > Annelida > Clitellata > Crassiclitellata > Lumbricidae > Allolobophora > Allolobophora icterica. Next base: position 22,785,943 of record OY744602.1, read on the forward strand.
TAAATCGTCAGATAGACTAAGTAATTATTAAACTTGTTTACAATCTTCTGTTTATCAGTGCTATTCATAGGCCTATCGTGTCGTTCACACGCGTCATTTTTAAGATAAGATAAGATAAGATAATTTATTTCGGTAACCAAACGTTAGACAAATTACTCAAAACATACAGTGATAATGAATCAATGTCTGGCTACTCAGGAGACCAAAAAGGGGACAACAGACCCCGCTACCAGGGCCCCTGGGTAGTGTAAAGAATTAGAATCTGTACGATTTTTGTAAATCTCGTAGCCAAGAGGACAGAGTGCGCTAACTAGACTAACGCCGAATCCACCCGAAGTAACTGGTAGCAACGCCTAAGACCATTGTTCATCTGACGTGGAAAGGTTACGGATTAAGCGACGACCTCGGATCAGGACAGGATTATATATTTCCTGGAGACGATGGCCAACGTAATTTTCCAAAGCCATGTGCTTAGTGGTAGTGGTTCGCCATCTACAAGCGCACATCGGACGGTTTAGCCGCTTTGTATTATGTTTCTTTGTGGTAAAGATGATGAATATTGTAGCTTTCAAATGGCCATGTTCAAACACGCCATGCGCTGCTAAAACTTAGCAGTTTAGGAAAGCCATAAGCTATCGATTGTACTGGTTAAACGGCCTAGCTGCTTTGTTGCTGTGTTTCTGCGTGGTAATGATGATATTGAATGTTGCCATATAGACTGACCTTTATGACGGCCGGGGTCGGGTTAATTATACGTGCACTCACCGAAGCAGAGGAACGAGGCATTTGGTTAAAGCTCTTGTGTAGCCATTCTATAGCAGTTGGTCGAATGCCTTTCTTCCACGAGGAAGCTAACGAAAGCCAAGGCAGAGGACCAGAGCTATTACATACTTCTTTACATCTCATCTGCGAATGACCTGATTCGGTTCTCCTCCACTTTGGGATCGCGAGTACACCAGTAGGCATAGGCGTAGACTCTGCGGGGCAGCCGGGGCACGTGCCCATGATAATTGAGGAGGGTGGGCAATGCCCCCAAAATTAGAGAGGACAATTTCTTCAAATATTAAAATGTTATGTTTCAATATAGACAAATTTCTTCAGAAACAGAAAAACAGAGACACAGAACTGAAATACTATCAAAAATTCATTATGAAAACAAAGATTTATTTTTATCATCAATATGAAAAAAATTTACATCTAAACAAAACGCACCCATTTCATACGCATTACGTAACACCGGAAGCCTCTTAGGCTCGCTGATTGTCCAGATCAGAGTGAGAAAAGTTGTTTTTCTCGGTTTTTAGTTTTAAAAAAACACACAAGAAAGAAAACCACAAAATTTGTTTTTTTTAAAATAAATTTCCTATTCTTGTAGAAGTTACTTTAATAACATTGATTTTTAATGATTTTTAATTTTCGGAAATCGCAACTGAATTAAACTGAGTTGGAGCTCTTGTTCAATGATGTTCATGCCATTTTTCATGATGTTTATCAGTGTTGCCAGTGAGGTTTTTCAGATTTCCCCAAATTTTGGTCCAAAAAATCCTCAGATTTCCCCAGATTATATAAACACAATTTCCTTAACACTCCAGCACTAAGTATGAGACATTATAACACAATTTAACAGTAACATACCTACTTACAGTTACATTAATAACAATATATATTCCTCAAATGAGTGGGATCAAATATACTGACTTGTTATTTTTGAAATTGTCACTTGTCAATGACTCAAATTTGTCGGCGAGTCGGCATCCAAGTCGACAACTGCTGTTTTGTTAAGATCATATTATGACTGCTTTACGGGACAGCCAGCGTGTTTCACACAGCTTCAACATTTTATGTTTCTGAGCCTGAACTACATCTTGTATTAACTGGAACTGAAGATTTATTTTACTACCATACGAAAACTAGAAGTAGACATTGTTTATGAAAACTTCAAGACAGGATGGTAGGCGGTTGCTGGCAGCGTTTGCGCAAAGTGCAATGAACGACAGACAAATGTTTATTACTTCAAGCCGCTCAAAATGGGCAATACTGTAACTGCATCACACAAGCAGCACTGCGCTTCGGTGACTTTTTTAGCTGTTGTGCTGTCTGGAAACATCTGCTTCCAACATTCTATCAAATGATCAGCTTGCGAAAACGCAGTATTATGTTCTACCATGAAAGACGTCAGCAATTTCTCCACTTTAGCAATTTGTCTTGAAGACCGGGCTCTTTTGGTTTGTTAAAAAAACTTGTTAATGTTCAAACTGGTCGGGTGCTCGACGTAATGTCATTAGTCCGCTACAACTACCTCGCATACGCTCATCATAGCTCATATCTGATAATCTTCATTTTAATCATTGTTAGACAAAAAATAACCTGTTTAACAGATATTTCAAACTATAACAGTACATGAAATAGAAATAGTCACTAGAATGCATCGACTTATAGGTCGATGCTAGAATAACTATCGCCACTGAGTAGATTTCTTGAAGGGGCGCTATGTAAGTTCATTATGGATAAGTTCATTATAGATAGACTAGATAGTTGATGACGTCATTGAGATGGTTTAAAACAAGAAGTGCCTTTGGTGGAATGAAAATTATACAGCGCATTAGTTTTTACATTTAATTACAATATACAAGCATTAATGCACTGAGCATTAGATCTTCGGTCTAATGCTCAGTGCAAAAAATACATACATTGTCAATGCAAATTTTCAAAATGGTCAAATTTCCCCAGATTTGGCCAAAAAATCCCCAGATCCCCAGACGAAGGCCGAAATCCCCAGATCTAGGGAAAAATCCCCAGCTCTGGCAACATTGATGTTTATTATCCGAAATCCGAAAATCTTAAAACAAATAACCAAAACAACAAAAACCATAAAAACAAAAAACAAAAAACTTTTCATATCGAAAAACTCGTTTTTTTTACACCTCTGGTCCAGACCCCACCCCACCCCAATATTTTGGACAAGTTTACGCCAGTGTACTCTAGTTTGCTACCCGTTTGGCACTCTTGCATGAGAGACTTCCGCCAATTCTACTGTAGCCAACGTAAAGGAATGAATATCTTCGAATCAGATCCAGTTTAATCCAACGAAGACAATCAATTATCGACGAAGTAGTTACTGAGCCGTGATTTCCTGGTTCATCGTCTGCGAAACAAATATAAGCTGATCCTGCAGATCCTGCTGCGATTTAATCGCTTCAGATAAGGATCAACTGCAGCAGCAATTTCCTCCTCGAAAGCCTGCGGTAGTTTCGAACGCGTCAGCTTCAGTTTGCTCTCAAATGTGCCACTGCTGGACTGCAGGCCAATCTCTTGAAATTCTATCAAGTAGGTCCCTATGAGATTGCACGAGACAGACATACTGCATCTTGTCGTGCAAAGAATAAAGTTCAACATTCTCCTCCTATGACAGGCTTTACGTTTTGGCTCAGTTTCAGCATGATCAGGGAGCTCTACTGCCACGGAGATAGGCAGATGCCGCGCTTCTCCGCTACAGACCATTGCACGTGCCTTCACCTGTGATGGATCTTACCCTTGAACGGTTAATTCTGCCAGACACGCATTTTCAAACTACCGCAAAGATGGTCATGTGCATAGTACTTTTGTGAGTTCTTTAAAGGCGATATCAGTCCTATTATTTCTTTGCTGTATGCATAAAGACGTACATATATTACCATTTCTATCTTTCGTATGTCTGACAGCAACCCGAAAGACATTGCATATGACGACGCTATAGGAAGAGATGATGGCCGGTCCTGCGATTTATACATTAGATCGAAAGAAGAACTATCATCTAGCAGAGGTTTAGTTAAGAGGTGAAAAGGCCAGACACCGTGTGCGTGACACATAAACAGTTTGATAGGTGAGACAATGGTCGAAAACGGGCGACAGACTAGGAATAAAAGATACGCGGAGAAAATGGAAACACATAAAAAGCAACTGAACTGCCAAAGACACGCTTCTAGTGCGTACGAAATGCCACGAGTCGGCAGATGGAAGTCAATAGACAGAATTAAAATCGACATACAAACTGTAGGCTATATCATGACGCTAACTAAACAGCAAGCTGCCACCTTGTGACAGGATCTTATTTCACTTGCAGTTTATACATTTGTAGAAAAGTTACGGCATTGGTTTTAGCGTTTTCTTCAAAGTGTTTTTACCTTGACTGACGCCGTCTGTATACAGTGGCGTGTATCAATAGGGTTGGGGGATGGCGGCTGGGGGAGCGATCCCCACGGTTGCCAGAAATGTTTTTTTTACCATGCATGATGGCCAGAGGTGATGGGCTACTATGCATAATGTTGATGTATACAGGGGCGTCCACCCCCCCCCCCACTAAGTCATTGGAGCAACGTCCCTTTTCCCCTCTTCTTCCCCCCTCCCCGTTCCTTTCCCCCTAAAATGGTGGCACACACATTGACAGATCTTTCCCCCTTATTTCTTGGATGGAGCATTTGCTCCAAGGTTTCTATGGTGTAGTCGCCCCTGGATGTATATAATAAATTAATTTACAGTTCTGAGTGACTTCTGAGCCTCTTATATATAAGTCGGCCACAGTGGGAGTGGGGTTGTTCTTCCATTCCATGTGCAGGCCCGCCGAGAGGGGGTCAGAGGGGGCAAATGCCCAGGGGCCCGGCGACTTTTAGGGGCCGGGCCGGGCCCGCCGTCAACTTATGAAAAATATTATATTCAGTTATACAAAGTTTATGATTTATGCCTTTTTAGATATATTATCTGACGCTTAACTACAATCAGTTTAAACTTCAAGCATCTTAATAAAATCATAGTTGTACATGTAGGCCTATATAATATAGGGCCTATATAAATATAATATTGTACGGTCGTACACGCACTTTTATTATTTCAATATGTTTTTTTTTATTTTTTCGTACGACGGTACGATATTATATTTATATATAGCCTAAAGATAGTTTAGAGGCCCATAACTGCTCTGCCTAGGGGCCCGTGACTGTTCTGCCTAGGGGCCCACGACTGCTCTGCCTAGGGGCCCGTGACTGCTCTGCCTAGGGGCCCGGAATTTCTGTCGGCGGCCCTGTCCATGTGGTGGGGGGAGGATTAGACGCCACTGCGTCCATATACAAACTGTTTGGCTATATTATTTTATGGCGATAACTAACAGCCAAGAAGTCCCGTAGATATTGCCACTGATAGCCTGCTAATACACTGGAAAGCAAAGGCCGGCTTAGTTTTGAGTACAGACGATTCGTAGACCTTTTCCAGTCTCATAGAACACTTTCACGCCGTGTCATATACGAAATACATGTACCTGGTGCTTCATTTCCACTGGTCAAACTGTTAAGAATTTCCATGACTAACACAACAATCAACTAGGGACCAATATGTATATACAGGTCTTTCATAAGTTCAAACACCATTCACGAAGAATTTAAAATAATTCCAATGATTTTTATTGCAGCCTTTTCGAGAAGCACGTGATCACTTTCAGCGGAAGTGAATAATGGCGAACGCTGTTACGACCGGATGTCTGCTATCGCTCATGGCCCTCTACTTCTTATCGAACTCAGTGGCCAGCTCCGCAAGGGGTGGTTACCAAGGTGACAGTTGGACGCGGAGGCGCAGAGCCAGTGTGCTGGCGCCCCATCAACGCCTCACAGGCGACGAAGGCAGTGAAACAGACTATGACAGTCTATTGCGGAGGAAACGTGATTCGGCGGTCAATGGCGGAATTGACGCGAAGTTCAACGGCGTTGGAGGCGTGGATGGCGTGAAATGGGTTGACAGCGCAGGCGATGTGAATAATTCCGAGTTTCCGAAGGAGGAAGACAAGGCAGAACAATCGCTGATGATGTCCAACGACGAAGAGGTGCCTGCTAAGCGCAAGTGGAGCGAAAACAACGTGAGGATTTGGGGCAAGCGCAAGTGGTCGTCCAAAGGGTTGCATATGTGGGGCAAGCGTCAGGAGGACGCATCGCATGGGGCGGCCGTGGAACAACCGATGGGCGATGGAGGTAAAGAGAACGGGGTCCGGGACTGGCCTGATTGGGAGTGGCAGCAAAACCAAATGCACGGCTGGGTAAAGGACGGGGAGGAGATGAAGAAGAGGCAGAGATGGGCCAAGAACAACCTCAAGATGTGGGGAAAACGTAACGCTGAGACAGAGGTGAGCGCAGAGGATCTCGAGGAAGCGCGACTGAGGGCCTTGGAGAGTGCAGATCCAGAGGAGGTACATTTGGATGGACTGCAGGGAACCAGTCCTTATGGCAATCGCATTTCCGGTTATCTTCAGAAGAGGAACAATCCACCCAATTACGGCGTCGAACAGAAATGGGGTAAAAAGGGGTGGGCCAATAACAACGTACGCATCTGGGGTTGAATGAAATCTCGGGAAAAGAGAAAAAGGGGCTGTCCACTTTTTCTCACGAACGAACAATATCACCGCAACTTGAGCTCGGCTGTTTCGATATAAGCCAGCACAGAAGTTGAGAGAACTCTCAGAGTAAATAGTTTAGCTCAAAACGTATCAGTTGTTTGGAATAAAAGAATCTTAACGAAACAAATGATTTCCGATAGTAATTAACCCTTGTTTCTGCTCATCTAGTGTACACCTGTGGAGGTATGCATGATGAATGATGAATGTATGTATATATGTATTCATGCAACAGTGGCGGCGCCACCTATGTTTGCTTTACGGCTTGTGCCGTACCACTTTTTAAGGTTTTACGGCAAAAACATAATTTTGCCATACACTTTTACCCAGATCCTCTAATTTGCCGTACTACTTTTCAAATCCTGGCGCCGCCACTGTCATGCAACTATGTATTTATGCATGTATTATGTATATATTGAGTCTAGGACATTACCCCTGGACATTAGCCCAGGCCTTTACCCTCTGCCACTACCCACTGCCAATATCCCCCTAGGATATTTCCCTCTGCCATTTCCCCCCGGCATTAAATATGCATGTTAGGTTGTATCTTTTGTGCCTACACTTCTGTTTATGTCACTCTAACCAGCTGACACTAATAAGTACACTTTCATTACATTTTGGGCCTGTATGGTGCAGCACCCAACCAGTCTGACACCCTATGCAAATAAAATAACTAGTGTTTAATGGCTTACTAACAGGGGCGGAACTTTGGTCTAAAAAGTGGGGGTACCAATTTCTTACATACACGAAGCAAGGCGGAGACTGCGATCTCTGGGAAGGCACAATAATAAAATATTGACTGGCATTGTTCAAAAAGTGGGGGTGGGGTACGGTACTCCCAGTCCAAAAAGTGGGGGTACGGGTGCCCCTCTTACCCCCCACAAATTACGCCTATGCTAACTAATATTAATTGCTCAGGGACTTGGTGGGCATTAAGATGAACACAAACGGAAGAAATATCGTGACTGTGGAACCCGAATCGCCAACATCGTTAGTGAGTTCGCCAATATAGAGGTTTTGTAATATTTACGTGGAATTACAATATTCAGTTTTGAACATATCTGACAATAACTTTTCACTCAGTTCTGAACATATCGTACGATAACTTGTCATATTTTCCATATATTCCCTTTTGAATTCATGTAAAATTCTGTTCTAACTTTTCAAATTTTCCATATTAAAGGAGTAAAGGAATTTTTCCTTATTATTGCAGGGGGTAATGGCAGAGGGGAAATATCCTATGAGGGTACTGACAGATGGCAATGGCAGGGGGTAAAGGCCGGTGGATTATGTTCAGGGGTAATGTCCTGCTTCCTATATATTATGCATGTATGTATGTATGTATCTATGTGTGTATGTACTGCATGTATGCCATTAATAATATAATAGAAGAGAAATGTCATGAAATCACTGGTGAAGTCAACTTTTCTGTTACGCTCCTCTCATTGGACTTCCAACTAATGAATATAAATTACCAATGAGGCCACTGTTTATAAAATGGCGACATTCCGACGGAGGTTCGTTTCACACTGAATTGTACGTTAATATACAGTAAATGGCTGCTTTTAAAACTAACGGCTTCAAACGGGCTTAAACTAATTTACTTAGGTGGCGAACAGGCTGAAACGAACTAGCTTAACGGGTTTAAACGGGCCAATTTACATTTTCAAATTGTTTTTAAACCCTAAGAGGACGGGCAAAGATCTTCCGGGCTTTTCGCCAGCTGTCGCCACGCATCCGGGAACGATATTATTTGGGTTGCAGGACTACGCAATTAATAATATAAATAAACAGAAATATCTTACGTTACGATTTTCTTTTAATGACTCACATTGGAAATTACATTTTCAAATTCTTTTTCAACCGTCTTATGACGGGCAAGCACCTAGTACATACATAAAATGTAAATAATTTTATGGACACATGTATGCATTGATACAAACATGCGCATATGTGTATGTATGTTGCCTGTATGTATTATGTATGTATGTAAGCATGCATATACGTATGTACATAATATTTATCTATGTATTTATGTATGTAAAATTGTATATATATAAACTGTATGTATATATTTACATTCACCGAATGGTATGTATGCATGCTGCATGAAAGCATGCATGTATGCATAATTGCATGTATAATTGTATGTATACAGATTTATGCTCACTTCCCCATGCTTACAAACATACATACTTACACAAATACATACACGCATACATGCATGCATGTAGGTATTGTATGCAAGCATTTTTGTTTGTATATAGTGCATATGTGTATGTATGTATAATCGTACATATGAATACTTTTATGTCTGGGATTTTGCAATGTGCATTTGAACTGTATGCTCTGAAAAGCACTGTGAAAATAGCCTTCAAAGGGATCTTAAAAGGTGCGTCTTAACACTACAAGAACAAATCATTGCAAGAAAAAACATTGGAAGAAAAATAACATTGCAAGAAAAATAAAAATTCTTAGAGCTAAAATTATCGGTTTGTGCGTTCACCGCAGGATTGTTCTGTAGAGTTGGTTATACCAGAAATTCTCGTAATGACGTAAGTCATCGAGGAACCGGAAGATCTCCACAGTCAGTAGAACACAGTGACTGACGGCCCTAGTTGGTTAAAAGCGGTGCGCGCGCTGCCCACACGCACGCAATGGATGCACGCCCAAACATATACATACATAAATAAATGTATACATACATATATGTGCACATTCATAGATTCTACATACTTACATAGATATATACACATATATGTATCTATGTATGCATGCGTGTATGTTTGTATGTATACGCATCCGAGTATGTATGTATATTTGCATAGGTGTATGCATGTATATGTGTGTATTTATATGTGTTTATGCGCATATGCGTGTATATTTATAGGTATGTATGTGTGCATACCTGCATAAATACATACATACATTCATACACAGATACAAACATGTATGCACACACCTATATGCAGACAAACATACATACCCACGTACCTACAGATATGTGTGTACATATCCTATGTATCTATGTATCTAAGTGGATGTGTGTGCATGTGTTTATAGTTGCTTGTTCGATCGTTCATTCGTTCCTTTGTTTCAATGCATGCATACATTATGAGCAAATTTATATAGCGCCACTCAATGCATCACTCAAAAGCTTTTGGAGCACAAGAGAGGCCTCTGCTTGCGTTGCAGTATAGAGACGCCATTGTTTCGAAGGTGAAAGCCAAACTGTCGCTCGTTGTTGCCGACTGTTGATCGTTTTCATTGATCAGTGGACAAGTGTCTCAGTTAGTGTCGTCGAGATGGAGTTCGTTATAGAAGCCACAGGGAGTGGATTCATAGAATAGAGGAGACTCAACCGTCAATGGTTTCCATTGAGGATACATTACCCGATGCATATCACTCCAACCTCCAAATGCTGACAATAATATTATTATAAATCATGCCCTGATTTTGGTGGGTTATTGTGCCAGCTGCATGGAAGACTCATCGTTTGGTGCATATAGGGCCTTAAGTAGTCTTTAAGCCATAGAGAAGTCTGCGCTTAGTGAAGACTATCTGTCAGTCTATCTGTCTGTTTGTATGTATTTATGTATGTATGTGTGCATGTATGTATGTTTGTATATATGAATGTAGGTATGCACGTATGTATGCATGTCTATTTGTTTGTTCTTTCGTTCCTTTGCTGTTTGAATGGCTACATGTATACTCTATGGGTAGCAGTGTGGTGTGTGGACTTAAGTGGAGTTATAGTGGCGTTCATGGCTGTGAACTAGAGTGGATTCTGTGAGATATAGTGAAGTACCGGTATATGGGTTAGAGTGGAGCATCTTGGTGGTACAGGAATCGTTAGATTGTTGTCGAATCTTTAGGTTACAGTGGAGTAGTTGAGGAGATAGTGTTTCAACAAACGTTGTGGAAATAATCGACTTTTCGAGTCAGAAATAGAACGTTGTTTGTGCTCCTGGAATTGTTCATCCAATATCTGTCATCTAGCTTGTCACTGTCATCGTAGATATGCAGACACTTGATCGTAAGTGGCTGATCTGTTTGTCATTCTCTCTGCGTCAACAACCGATGCGTGTCAGCCATTAAGTATCTTTTACCAGCACACTTTCCTATGGCTTTATTGAGCCGATTTTCTTTCAGAACGGCTTTCCAATCTGATTTCCTTCCGTCCGTGCTAAAGTCGCCATCTTTAAGCATACTCTTCGGCTGGCATTCTCTTCCACGTCGTGTAAAAGCTACTTCTTTCTTTAGCCGTGAATCGCTACGAATGCGTGGGCACCTGCTGGGCACCTGCAGCCCCTTTGGCGCGCAGTCGGTTTGCGTTGCTGTATACATGCCGCTGTCGTAGAAACGGGCGCTTGCGTCGACTCATTTGATCCGTCGTCTGTGATCCACTTGTGCAGTGGACGCACGGCCAGTCAATCACGTCCATTATCGCCCAGAAGATCCTGTCCCAGTCGAGATCTTTGCGCCGCCCGGAAACGGATTTAGCAGCGCAGAAGCACAACTGAATTCCGCTCCTCATAACTTGAGCGCTTGGCCTAAATGAGATCTGCCTAAAAGCAATACGTCACAATTAGTCTAAATCGCAATCGATTTCGTCGGCCTATCCATCCGAGCTGTATGCTTGCATTATAAGTCGACTCAATGCTGTTTTGATTGATGAAGACTTTGGAGAAGAGAATGATTATAATGCTACTTTTGCTTGAAGATGTTTGTCGTTAGCCTAACAATGTCGGCTGTTTATAAGATTAGAAATTTCAGTACGAAACGATTACATTTTCTTAGCCTCGGCATTTGACGACAGGTTGCCTCTCCTCCCTCGCCATAGGAGTCTCCCATTTGAAGTGTGCAATGTTCTCATTTACATCTGAATACGCTAGAGGTCAGGAGTTGAACAGAGATCTTTAATTATCTTCTCTCTTGGTGAATCCTAAACCTTCATAGTTTACAATAATTGTTTGCAGGACATTATTGTATTCAGATATTTATAAAGCGCTTCTAGCGGGAGGGCCATTCAGAAGCGCTTCCCGAGAGAAGAAGCAAGTTTTAAGAAACTTAAAAGAGGAAGAGACGTTATCTGACAGAATAGAAGAACGAACGGACAGAGGTTAAAGCTATTGACCGGGCTATTTGATTGAATTTACTTTCCCGCTTATAGACCTCCGTCTCTAAAAGAATAGCTCTTATCAAAGTTACCAGCAAAATGTTGAAATACATAATTGCAGGTATTTTACCTGTGTTTGACCTTGTTTTAACAAAATTCTTATGGATTATGAATTAGTTTCTCCTAGAAAATGGAGGTTGACCCAGAATAAACATTTATCTTAGGTCTACCTAACGAAAAATCAGATTATGCAAGAAAATTTTGAAACATTAAATCCTAAGAATTTCAGGCGAAAATTGATCATGAAAAGTACTAGGCCCTACACATGACTTCTCTGCAGAAGTCTGTGTCCAATAATTATATAAGAAATAACAATGTTCACTTCTGAAACTAAATGGCAGCATACGTTCCCAGTTGAGCAATTCTTAAAACGGGACTGACGCTGTCGATCTAACCACTTCAATTATTAAATGATTACCATTTGAATCTGCCTGCAGCCACCTCGGGAATGTAGCTTTAAATAATTACCATTTATATCTGTCTGCTGCCGTCTGGGGAATGCAGTTTTAAACTTTCCATATGGTCATCACTCTTGATGGCTTATGGAGACGCTATGCACTGAAGGCCTTTATTGCAGTCTAGCAAATCGCACAGGGTTAAATCACTTACATTTTAAATGTGCAAAGAAATTCTGAGGCGTCGTGATCTTTTTAGCCAATATGAAGTATACATGTGTGTATGTGTGTAATACTATGTATGCATGTACGTACGTATGTATGTATATATGTATGTATGTACGCATGTATGTAGGTATGTATGTATGTGCCAAGGTATGTATGTGTGTATGTATGCATGTATGTATGTATGTATGTATGTACCAAGGTACATATGTGTGTATGTATGTATGTATGTATGTATGTATGTATGTATGTATGTATGTATGTATGTATGTCTAGCGTGGCTATTTGATGGAGGTTAGCTGTATACGTAGTAGGAAGCATGTAGAGTAGCCTACAAGTAAGGTCGTTGTCGCTCGTGTGATTAGTAGCTGTGACTGTCATCGGGACGGCTACTATAAGGACCGGCTAGATCCTGTCTCGTGTCCGATGGCCAGTTCTGCCCCAGGCCGATGGCCGGATGGAATGCTAAGATGACGCCCAGCAGTAGCTGAGTTTACTCACACGTTACAAATACGACGATGACCTCGTACTAGGCCTACTGATTCTTCTATACTCGTGACATTCGTGACAACTCTCCCCTATATGTTAGGCTCGGTCTATATTTATACAATCAAGTCAATCGGTCGGGTTACTCACGTCGCTGCCTTGTTTAGTCCTTCTCTCTGTCCCTCTCTGTCTATTGTTGTCTGTCTGCTTCCATCTATCTGTAGGCATTCCGTCAGTCGGTCAGACCGTGTACATTGGCCTTGAATTCTACTCTGTCTATGGCGGGAGTGTCTGAGTCTGCAGGGAGTGTCTGAGTCTGTGTCTGGGTACACTAGTGATCACGATCTGGTGCCAGAGAGGTCAATCACTACATACATGTATGTGTGTATGTATGTATGCATGTATGTTAGTATGTATGTATGTATGTATGCATGTATGTATGTATGTATGTATGTATGTATGTATGTATGTATGTATGTATGTATGTATGTATGTATGTATGTATATAACTATGTATGTATGTATATAACTATGTATGTATGTATGTATGTATGTATGTATGTATGTATGTATGTATGTATGTATGTATGTATGTATGTATGTATGTATGTTTATGTATATGTATGTATGTGTGTATGTATGTGTGTATGTATGTATGTATGTATTTATGTATGTATGTATATGTATATGTATATGTATGTATGTGTGTATGTATGTGTGTATGTATGTATGTATGTATGTATGTATGTATGTATGTATGTATGTATGTATGTATGTATGTATATGTATATGTATTTATGTATGTATGTATATGTATATGTATGTATGTGTGTATGTATGTATGTATGTATGTATCTATGTATGTATGTATGTATGTATGCTTAAAGACACTTAATATAGCTCATTTTCAGTACCTAACATAAGCGATGCAAAGTACACGTGACATGATCGCAGTAATGAACTTAATAGACTTTCGTCTGAGAGATGAGTTGAGCACACTGAGCGTCTTTCTCATACGATGACCTTCAAAATATCCAAAACATGAGCATGCATGCTGAGCAATTTCAGCACTGGCCTTACGAGAGGAGGATGCGTTAAGCTTTACACTCGATCTGGAATCGAATCCATGTACCTATAAGCTGAAATCACTGAGTCATTAGGTCAAGATGCCAGGGTCTAATAGCGGAACACTAATTAACGCTTCGAATATTAGCGCTTAACGTTAATCAAACTTTAGACCTTTGCCAAATGACGGGACCAGAGGAGGCCCCGACTACCATGTCTTTCTATTCTGAGCTAGGAGTAGAGGAGTGCTCCTCCTTGATCTACGCTTACACAACTGCTCTTTGTTCTTTGCACTGCAGCCTCTCTAAACTCTAAGTAAGTGAGTCGTGGCCTTGGTGCCATGGCTTCCTCGTTTTATTCGCCTTTGATCGTTTCCAAAATGTAATTATTATTACTTACTTACTTACTTATTAAACGCCACACTATCTAATGACCAAGCATCAATCGAAGGCGCTGAACAATCCTCTCAGAGGAAGAGACTCAAACCCGTACTGTTCGCGTTACAGGCCATGCACTCTAACCAGCGGGCAATCGTGCCTCACAAAATGGACTAATAACTGGACTACACAGTGAGATTTCTTAAACATTCGGTTGTCACTTTGGTTAGAGCGTAGGCTGCGTCCCGTACTCCTCTGAATAAGGAAGCCTGCAATTAGCGTTTCGCCTCCCGAAAGTGGCTTATTTAAGAGATTTAAATATCGGGCTAGCACGCTTTGTACAATGGGGACCTTAAAATGGCGTTGGGTTCATTCATTCATTCATTCAAAATTTTATATAGCGCCACTTCAAGGGAACTACTCAGAGGCGCTCCCGACTCCAGCTCGGCGAAAAAGAGCAGTTTTATTTTAATCAAATATGCATCGGTGGCGGATGATCTCACCTGATAAATTCATTGAAAGTAGAGCAAGGTCGAGGCCATACGGTCGCTATATGAAAAGTGTACATTGACAGTTGAATGATTTTGTACTTTATCACTTGAACAATGTGTCATTGCGGAAGTTGCCGATATTCGTTACCCAGTCAGGAATTCAAGCGAGGATATGATGCATGCTGAAATTCAAATAACAATTGAAATACAGTTGAAGCTGGAATAGTTTTTAGGTCTATCTTTTCAGGTTGAACGTTAAATGAGTCACAGTAGAAGCGTACGGAAAGCATGTCTTCTTATTGTGCTAATGTTTTTGACACTTTAATGACGAGAGTGTACTAAAAGTGACTGGGAACCACTACAGCTCGTCGTTGAAGTGTTAAAGACCGGATGCTTGTAAGTTTATGGGCCGATAAATGCCGCCCTTCAAGTCTCATCAAACAACTAGGCCAATTGACTTCGAAAAGTTTATATCAAGTGACAAGATTGTACAAAACTACACAACTTAAGCTTTTTAGCCAAGCGACCCAGCTTAAAAATGCAGGAATGCCCATCGTCATTGTATAATGAAGCGGTTTTGGACATTTATAGAGCAACCTTTGTTCGAACTTTATCTCCCTACTACAGCAACTTAGCACATCCTTTAATGCGCTAAGTTGCTGTATTCCTAAATGAGCAGGCTTGTAGTATATACATTCCTAAATGTTAAGACTTGCATGTATTCCTAAATGTGTAGGCTTCTATTGCATGCATCCCTAAATGTGTAGGCTTCTATTGTATGTATTCTTGCATGAATAAGCTTCTATTGTATGCACTCTTCTGTGTACACATTTATATCGTTGTATTCCTAAATGAGAGGAATCCATTGAATATAATTTTATTCGTAACTATGTAGACTTGTCGTCCACTGCTCTCGGCCTCCAGAGACCTGTTGGTTGTTCTAGAAATTTTGCATATGTTAGTCCTTCTAGTTGGCACCGTCTTCCGCAGGAATGACGGTTTTAGCTCATCAGTCTTTTTCTTCCCCTGTTTCGGAAACGCCTAAGTTCATTTATTTGTTAGCTATAGCGCTGACTTGGATCGGGAGCGCCTCTGAATCGTTGAGTGGGGCTTTTATAAATGCTCAATTATAACATTATAAATTGTAATGTATGTATTCCCAACAAGCAGGCCTTAACCCTGCCGTCGTACCCACGTGGAGCCCCATATAGGAGCAATATTCCAGCATGGACTCTGATGGAGACCATCTGGGTCCCAACTAGTGCCCATGAATATGATGGCATGATAAGTACTCTTCCCGTGGGCGTGCTCTCTGTCACAACTCAAGATTCAGACTTCCGCTCCTTTGAGATTACACAACAACCGGCCCTCTTGACCTGCAGTCAGCTCTGAAACTTGCCAAGGTCTTAATTTCCATAAAAATATTCGGCAGCGATTAGTAATATCTATAGGCCCATATATAGACATACATAGGTCCTATACATATATAGTATATATATATATATTTGTGGTTATGGTTATGTGGTTTATGGTTATAAATTTGTGGTTATGGTCATGGTTATATATTATAGTTTTTGGAATATTGCTCCTATATGGGACTCCACGTGGGTACGACGGCAGGGTAAAGGCCTGCCTGGTTGGGGATTTATGGTTAAATTTGTGGTTATGGTTATGGTCATATATTATAGTTTTTGTGAGCTTAAGAGTTTATGTAGTGCTTCAGTGATACTTACAGAGCCTCGTCATAATAGCAGTTTAATGTGTCATTATCATGCTTCATTATCCTTATCGTTATCATTGTTGTTGCGTTGTACGTTTATAATCATTATCATTACCATCATAGCATCCAGTTTTATTCTTGTAGATTCTTTATTATCCAGTTGTATTATGGTTGATTGCATAGAACAGATTTTTTTAAATTACATTTTTTTGCATTATATATGCCCCCTATATATGTCTAAAGCTTTTATAAAAAATGATAATAATATCAACAATAATGAAGACGATTATGATGATGATGGTGGTGGTGGTGGTGGTAGGGGTGGTGGTGGTGGTGGTGGTGATGATGATGATGATGATGATGATGATGATGATAATAATAATGATAATAATAATAATAATAATAATTATAATAATAATAATAATAATAATAATAATAATAATAATAATAATAATAATAATAATAATAATAATAATAAGAGTAATAATAATAATAATTGAAGTGGTTAGGTCGGAGCCTCGGAGGTTTGAGAAAGCACTGAAAACCGATTGGTTGACCACGGTTGACTGCGTTCAGTTGCCTTCATTCATGCGATTGGTTGATTGTTCTTCCTATTTCATCATGTGGTCTACGCATGAGCAACGAAGCAGGACCAGTAGCAGTTGGCCTTCGATTGTGTCTTGATTTTTGCAACATTCACCAGTGCAGCTGCCGGGATTTGGTTGGCCCTGATAGCGACCCTGGCCTCGTTTACAAAATATGGGCTTTCAGACGATCGCTTCGTCATTGTGTCATTAGTTATATGGTCTGGCGGGCCCTAAGAAAGCTGGTTTTGCAAGTGACCTACGGGGATATATCATCTTAGTCATGACTCACGAGTGCTCTCCAAACTCCAATTAACAACAACACAGTGATATTTTACTTCTAAAAATAATTCCTAATTCAATTCTAATTCAGTTCTGAGCTCTTGAATTTTACTTCTAATTCTAATTTTACTTCACAAATAATTTTACTTCTAATTCCTATTTTAGTTCTCAAATAATTTTACTTCTTATTTTAGTTTTCCAAATAATTATTAATTTCCGTGCTGTGAAAGTACATTTATGCAACGCTTGCAGAGAGAAGCACATCAAACCTGTCTCGAGAAAGAAAAAAACTGTTTGAAGTAAAACAAGGGGTGAAGCTTTAGTCTAACAATGCTGGTAAAACGCTGTGCAGTCGCTGACGGAATTCATTCGAGTCAGTCGGCAAGATCTAATGCTCTTAGGCCAGTGATATTTTCGTTAACGAAAACTAAAATTAGAAGTAAAAATAAATGATTTCGTTAACGAAAACTAGAAGTAAAAGTAGGAATTATTTCAGCAGAAAGAACGAAATTAAGAATCGAATTAGGAATTATTTGCCGAACTAAAATTATGAACGAAATTAGGAACTATTTTCAGAAGTAAAATCATTTTACTTCTTGTGGCGCTTAAGTTGAGACGAAGGCGAGTACCGGTACAATTGCACTCGCTCCAAACATAATCCATTGGAAAACTTCGGCTGAGATGAAGACGCTGCGCATATCATTTCTATTATCTTTGGTCTTCGTTGTCTAATAATTGTCCCCACTTAATTGCGTACCATCAACCACAGTTTCATACGCCATTTTATTTCGGGCTTCATCGTTAGATTATAAAATTACGAGTTCATCGAGAATGTTGTCCGGAAGGAAGCGAGATAGCTCAATTTTGGGTTTATCATTTCGATGAAACTACATGTGCAGGCAGATCTACATGCCAAGTACTAAACTTGGTACTAAGTACTTGGTACTACTGTACCAAGTACTAAAATATTTAATTGATGTAATTCACCGGCCTCTTTCTGTCTCTTCGCATCGTCAACTTCGCTCCTCAAACAGATTTGATCTCTCAGTTCCTCGTACTAGAACAGCTATGGCTCAATCCCGATCTTTTGCCTCAATTGGTCCCTCTCTCTGGAATACACTGTCTCCTTCTACTCGCTCTCAAATTTTAATAAGTAACCCCTCATCTTCTTTTGCTTTCCTCAAGACTTATTTCTTTTCTCTCGGCCTTGCGCACTGGGAGCGCCTCTGAACGGTTCACCCTACTAGAGGCGCTTTATAAATGTTTAAATACAATACAATACTAAACGGGGAAAATGGTGGAATTTGTGGGACAGCACTAGCTGGAGAAATACAAGCAATATAAGTCTTGGAAGGGAGATAGATGAATGGTAACACGCTGGAATAGCCTAAGAGCATTAGATCTTGCCGACTGACTCGAATGAATTCCGTCAGCGACTGCACAGCGTTTTACCAGCATTGTTAGACTAAAGCTTCACCCCTTGTTTTACTTCAAACAGTTTTTTTCTTTCTCGAGACAGGTTTGATGTGCTTCTCTCTGCAAGCGTTGCATAAATGTACTTTCACAGCACGGAAATTAATAATTATTTGGAAAACTAAAATAAGAAGTAAAATTATTTGAGAACTAAAATAGGAATTAGAAGTAAAATTATTTGTGAAGTAAAATTAGAATTAGAAGTAAAATTCAAGAGCTCAGAACTGAATTAGAATTGAATTAGGAATTATTTTTAGAAGTAAAATATCACTGTCTTAGGCTATTCCAGCGTGTTACCATTCATCTATCTCCCTTCCAAGACTTATATTGCTTGTATTTCTCCAGCTAGTGCTGTCCCACAAATTCCACCATTTTCCCCGTTTAGTATTGTATTGTATTTAAACATTTATAAAGCGCCTCTAGTAGGGTGAACCGTTCAGAGGCGCTCCCAGTGCGCAAGGCCGAGAGAAAAGAAATAAGTCTTGAGGAAAGCAAAAGAAGATGAGGGGTTACTTATTAAAATTTGAGAGCGAGTAGAAGGAGACAGTGTATTCCAGAGAGAGGGACCAATTGAGGCAAAAGATCGGGATTGAGCCATAGCTGTTCTAGTACGAGGAACTGAGAGATCAAATCTGTTTGAGGAGCGAAGTGGACGATGCGAAGAGACAGAAAGAGGCCGGTGAATTACATCAATTAAATATTTTAGTACTTGGTACAGTAGTACCAAGTACTTAGTACCAAGTTTAGTACTTGGCATGTAGATCTGCCTGCACATGTAGTTTCATCGAAATGATAAACCCAAAATTGAGCTATCTCGCTTCCTTCCGGACAACATTCTCGATGAACTCGTAATTTTATAATCTAACGATGAAGCCCGAAATAAAATGGCGTATGAAACTGTGGTTGATGGTACGCAATTAAGTGGGGACAATTATTAGACAACGAAGACCAAAGATAATAGAAATGATATGCGCAGCGTCTTCATCTCAGCCGAAGTTTTCCAATGGATTATGTTTGGAGCGAGTGCAATTGTACCGGTACTCGCCTTCGTCTCAACTTAAGCGCCACAAGAAGTAAAATGATTTTACTTCTGAAAATAGTTCCTAATTTCGTTCATAATTTTAGTTCGGCAAATAATTCCTAATTCGATTCTTAATTTCGTTCTTTCTGCTGAAATAATTCCTACTTTTACTTCTAGTTTTCGTTAACGAAATCATTTATTTTTACTTCTAATTTTAGTTTTCGTTAACGAAAATATCACTGCAACAACATAGACCTACTAAAGAGCCAACAGGTTTGTTTCGCTCACATAGCAAGAGACCATGCCCACGGGGCTATAATGGTTCCTCGTGTGGCAGATAAATGTCTGGCCTGGCCACAGTTGTACATACTTGTGCGGCATCTTATATTTTTCACATAGAAAATGCAGCTGGGACCGTGGTAGAACAGGGTGCCATACGTAAAATCTAGAAATGCTCAGGGTTGCCATCTTCACATCTTTTTCTGCTCAACACCTTCGAAACACTGGACCCAACTAACTTCATCGAGGTTGATTTCATCCGTGAGGTTGGCCAGCGCCTTTCAACCATCTCTGTTCAGGTGTTCAGTTACAATACAATACAATGCAATCTCTGGATAGTCGCGTGAGATTAAATTCCTCTTCCAACGCCTTTCCATTTGTATCCAGCGCTTATAGTCCACTGCATTTCAAGACACGTTGACTGATGTTATGGAGAACGAGCGCTGATTCTCCAGATACCCGTTAACAGCTTCTATCGCAGTTCTTTTGTTCCTCAGGTATAACAATTACCTTGGGTAGAAAATAATAATATTCCATTTTAATTGGTGCTTTAAATAAATAGATAAATTTAAATCCATTCGAGAACAATGCATAATGCATTTTAGTAAATCCTGATGAATTCTTTCTGCCTCGATTAAGAAATAATAAAAATTATTATTTTATATGTTACATTATTACTATAATAAATAAGAATAATGGTAATAATACTAATAAAAGTCATTATTATTTTTTATGCCCCGAGGTACACAGGATCCCTCAGGGACTTAAAAATTAATTAAACAGAGTGAAATATCGTAAGAATTGCACCTATTGAGTGTGGCAAAAGTACCGGGGCATGCCACAGCATTGAACCTTTGGATCATAGTTCGAGAATTCGCATTTTACGAATTTTAAGTATTTTTAAAAATTCACGAATTTTAACGAATTTTAAAACTGCATTTTTAAAATTCGTTAAAATTCGTGAAATAATAAAATAATAGAATTCTTTGCCATGGCAACGAATTTTATTATTTGTTTACTTTTCAACTTTTTAAGCAAGTAAATGTCAATGTCATAGGCAATGACTCAATCAGCCATGAAAGATAGCTGACTAGCAACACAATAGTACTGATATTCAGTTACTGTTCTACTTGGAGTCTTGAACTTAGATTTCTATCATAGTTGGGGTGTGTGAGTGTCAGTCAGCAGATCAAAAAACCACCAGTGCCCCAGCTCCAGTGTGACCAGTCAGTCACTAACACAGCTTGCAACCAAACATGGTTAAAAAGGGTTGTCAACGTTCACCGAGCTGTGCCTTCTACTTCATCGTCCTCTGATTCTGAGTCAAGAACAGCCCACTGACTCGACTCTGGTTTCTGTTTTTTCGCCATGCAAATGCTCCCGAATTCGGGCAGAACAACCAACATATTTCTTGTCACAAAACCACACTGTTTTTTGGATTACCCTTTCCTTCTCCTCCAAAATTACTACATACTTCCACTTCGGTCCATGCTCTTTCATCTTTAAGAAATTAGATTTTAACTAAATTAACTCGTTACGTAATAAACTTTTCTATTGAATTTTACATTAAACTCTAAGCAGAGGCTTAACACAACAAAGCATGACGTCATCACATTTATTGTTGTTGCTTACACCGTTTTTGCAAAACGCCACTGTCAATGTAAAAAAGGCCCAACAATGACCCAACGAATTTTTACGAATTTTTACGAATTTTAAAATAGACCAAAAATTCGCGAATTTTTACGAATTTTGAAACCGAAAGTCACGAATTCTCGAACTATGCTTTGGATCGTCGCATTTTTTATCATTATTTAGCTTTCTGCATATTATTATTATTATTACTAAGGATATTATTATTATTATTATTATTATTATTATTATTATTATTATTATTATTATTATTATTATTATTATCATTATTGATGTGTAGTAAAGGCATATAAGAACTTATGTCTTGGTCATTTAGTTATGATTTGTTAATAAAAATATTTGTTCTGGTAACGAGATGTTGAGTGTTCGTCTCATAGTTTCAATTCAATCCTTCCTGTAGTATAGGTCGTCATTTGCTGGACCGATCAGTTGACCGCTATATAATCTCGATCGATGACTGACTATTAATCTGTCGATATTTAGTCTCTCACTAGTTGTTGAGCAAAGAAGCCTCTAGAATGGAAAGTTGTCCTGTTTCTGAACCTTTCTTGTCATACAAGACCAACAGTTTTGTTGACTCGAGACTTTTTAGGACAATTTTTTATAGGCCTAAAGCACAATTGCAATTAATTTACCATTACTTTACCGCTCACCAGATTAAGATTTTACTAACTTTCTGAGCATACTAAGTGCTTTAGATAAACAAATGCAACAAATCTAACCATATTCGTAACTCTTCATAACTATTAACACTTTAACGATGAGCTGCATTGGTTTCCCGGTCGCTTTTAGTACACTCTCGTCGTTAAAGTGTTAAATGAAGTGACGTCTATTCACCTCTGAGAGGCTCATAAAAGCGCTGGTTAAATTTTCCGATAATAACAATAGTTGTCTTAACATCACAACCAAGAGGAATAGGCTACAATCTTTAACAGTTTATTTTCAAATGCTAACACCAGCATGCAAATAGACGGAATAAATAATACCCAAGTCAAAAGTCACTTGATAATGAGCGCTGTTGGAGCGGAATTCAAACCGGTCCAAACCAATTCGGATTCTTTAAACCGGAAACAGTTGACCTCTACGTAAATTCAGTGCAACATAATATCAGAGAAAGCATGCATAAACATGACCTCGGAACACGTGCTCGGGTCTCACAGATCCAGTTAAGTTTTCTGTATAATCACTACAACCTTATCAATCTACGATTCAGATACATTCAGCAGTTTCCGATTAATTATAATATAAGGAAAGATCATTGTAAACTGAGGAACCCAAAGTCCGATGATACATTCCAAGTAGTAGGCCAATACAGAATTCATGTATATGGATAGAGGGACACTATGCACAACAAGAGTAACTACAGTCACGCGAAATACTACAGTGTCGAATCAGTATTAATATTGGTGGTATTTGTTTAAATGTCAGTGTTACAGTTAAGGCGTAGACAAGTGAAGGAAATCGAAATTAACTAAGCAAATTGGCCTGCAGAGCAACATTAAATGACTTCATAAATAATCTGTGAAGCCAGAAGATTGTATTCGTCATTTTATAAACTGTTTTATGTATCGATCGCCAAGCGATTTGATTTGACAGTTTTTGATTTAGTCCGTTGCAATTCATGTGTTAAGAATCTCCAGCTCTAAACATTGAGCCTGCGCTGCCGAATACAGCATACTAGTAAAACTGTCTCTAAAACACAGTCTTTAAACAGTAAAAACTAAAAACACTGTACAATTTGAAGTCGTTTATGAGAAAGCCCACAGATTTCGGAATGTAGAATTATGGACTTCGCTTCGAAGTAGAAGCTTTACCCTGGCGTCCGTTGAGTAAACCGATAGAACATCGATTCGAAGTCTAGGGGTAAACAGCATCGGTTCCTCGTCGAGATAGCAAGACATGCGTCTGAAGGAACGCACTGTCGTAAGGTGTTTTCAGTTCGAAGACAGGTCCAGTCTTAGCGAATTTTAGTCTAAGGATAAGCTGGTGATGACGATGATGATAATGATGATGATTATGATTATGACCAGCGCCACAAGCAATCGAAGTGCAAAGACAACTCCAACAATTGAAACAGTCTGAGTGAACGAGAGAAATGTTCAAAGGGCCAACAATCGGATCTGGTCATCGAGGCATCTCGAAACTGATACGCGACATCCTAAAACAACCGAAAAACAAGTAGCTATAGTCTGAGGAACAGCAAAGCACAAAAGACACAAAAATAAGAAAGATAGACGAACATTCGTCGAAATAAAGACACGTTTAGAGTTACAAGGACATACAGATAGACGACATAACAATAGACGCAGTGACAAAAAGGGTTTACTTTGTTACGCACGGGTACTCAGGTATAGTCAAGTGATTCATTGCGATGTGTATGTGAAGTAGACTTTATGATTTAGTTTCTCATGGATTGGAGCTGTTAATAAAAAAAGTAGATACCAGTGAAGGACTTTAAAAAAATGACCCTGAATGGGACGAGAAACTACTCACTGGAAGCTCCACTGTCTAACGGAGGTGTGTCTTTTATGGGCCATCAGAATTTATTGCTCCTTTTAGTATTTAACTACCTCGATTATTGCATGCTTCAAGTTTCACAGGTCGTCAACCACCGGTTTAACACATAGTTATTTGTCGGTAATTGTTGCAGTGTGCGTCAGAGTATGTCGGTCTTTCTGTCTGCCTCTGTCTCTGTGTATCCGTGTGTCTCTGAGCCTCTGCGTCACTGTTTCGCGTTAACCTTGTGTTCGGAGCAACTAAGGCCAAGGCCCAAATCTGAAAGAGAGGGGGGGTCCGCTCAGAACCTAGTAAAATACGAACATTTGAGAAATCTGCGGGGCCCGATATTGATACTCCACGACTGTTTCCGGGAGAAAGTAGGCCGATGCGGAGGCGGAACTACATCTTTTGGGCCCTGAAGCTTGAACTGTTTTTAAGCATATATCGTGTGCATTGTGCACTACAGTCTACATGTAGTCTGAGTCGCTTGTGGGGGCTGGAACCGGAGCCCTGAAGCTTCAGCTTATATAGTTTCAGAGTAGGCTTACATCCGCCTTTGAGCCGATGTTAGTGCTAATGTCTTGTAAACCATAAAACACATAGCTAAATCTACAGGTCTATATTGTGACGAATCATTTAAGAGAAATTCTTAAATTATGGGCGAGTGTTCTACGTGTAATAGTGTACCTCTGTATTTGCCCGTGCGTGCTCGTGTGTGTATTTGCGCGTGAATGGTCCACGTTTTCGTGAATGATTATCTAAGCACTTGTCTTCTTCTGTGCATGTTTTGTGTGTGTTGACCTTGTCTCATGGTTGACTGCAGAGCGTGTTGCTGTAGCCGACGTCTGTGTGTGTGCTTTTGTTTTAATGCGTATCATCACACAATGATCGTCTAAGCAATCACTTCGCATTCAGACTTCGAACCCACGTGGACGATAGACGACAATTGCTCGTCCGAAATAAAGTTCACACACATGTAAAATTTTTGGTGAGATGACCTGAACAGCGAGTCACCCGAATCAAATTAAAGGCCGCTGTTTTCAGCGAGAGGTGTATTATCACTTCGTGCCTCTTATGCTCCCCCCCCCCCCAACGAATAACTGCATAAATATGTAGCCACCGTTATCGGGCTTCAAGTTTCTTTGATTTGGCATATGTGGCTTTTCCAGTGCATGGGTTACGAGTGTTGATTGTGATTTCACTCTACGCGACTATCGACACAGTAGTTGCCCATTATAAATGCGCTGGTGAAGTCTTTAGATTATATTTGCTCTTATAGGAAAAGATACCATTAAAACATTTTGCTACACCAAGATAAAACATTTCTCTAAGGTAATTTAATAAAATCACTGGGGTTGAAAGTTCTTCTGAACAAATAGGCCTACCACCTTTGCTGGTTAAAGACGAATAGGATTGGAAGAAAATAAGGAAGAGGAAGAATATTAATAAAGAAGAATAGCTGAAGGAAAGGAAGACAAAAAACGATGGTAATTTGACAACAAAAACATATGATAACAAATATATGATAACATATAATTATGATAACATTTGATAAAAACATTTGACACAGAAGTAGACGAAGTGAGGAAAGAGAGAAGGCAGACGATGCTAACCTTCTCCATTAGAAATCTTCCCAGTTGGTCAGTCGTCAATTAGATCTGCCAATCGAGGGCTCTTTCTCCAAACCGGAAGCACAGTTTTTTCGGGTAGTTTCCATTTTTAGGCACTTCCGATAGAAATCCGTACGTGCGGCACCACCTGTAAACATAAAGTATGCTATGTAATGTAATTTGATCTTTCGTTAAGGGTGATCAGGTATCAGTATCAGTAGGCTTGCAATGGCCTGTTTCGGAAGAACAGGTATATATATGAACGTATTACATGTCCAATTAGGCTAATGGAGGTAGAACCTAAGGAAGACAGTCTAGAGGGATATAATTGAAATCTGTTATTGGCAGGAAATTTGGGCAGAACAAATCTAACTATATCTCAGCGCAGAATATTTATCAGATGGCCTAATTGTTAGGCTGATTAACCCAGTCACCAATTAAAAATAAACCAGTTAACCAGTCAGTCAGCCAATCAGTCAGTAGGCAATTCAGCCAGTCAGTCAATCAGCCAGTCAGTCAATCAACTTGTGCTGCAGAACGACAGACTGACCTGAGCGATCGACTCATTTTGTCGAAGGTCATCGACGGGTTGTTTTTGCGTTGACCCCACAGTTTGGCAATGACCTTTGACTGGCCGGGAACAATGCGAAAAACGCCCTCGCTCTTGTTCTCCCACTTGATGGAGGAGGGATTGTAGCTGGGATCTTCAAGCAGAGCCCTCATGAATCTCCACAGGTGTGTATTCTTCTTTTCTACAAATTTCAAAGCACAACAATTGCTACAATTATTTCAGAATCACTCAGCTTATAATAGATAATTATGCAGATCAGTCATAGTTGAAATATCACCAAGGAATTCACAAACAATATAATATATTGTTCAAAGTTAAAAATATTAATATCGGTTATCACTTTCGTCGTTATCGTTATGACCTTTATCTTCTTCAAATATTTGACTTATTTAGCTCATTTTCTTGTAACGAATCATTTCTGATTTCCTGTAATTATTTCTAAACGAATATCTCTTTGTAATTCCGTTTACCTGTGTTTGGAGAGTGTCCGCTTAGAGCATAGTAACTAATTCCCTGCCAATTTAAATACAACCCTCCCTTCGATGTCACATTTCGATGTAAAAATTCTAGGCCACCCCTCAAAGCCAGCCTTCGATATTACAATTCTGTCACCCTTCGATGTCACCCTTCGAAGCCACCCTTCGATGTCACCCTATCGAAGTCACCCTTCGATGTCGCCCTTCGATGTCAGTCTTCGATAACACTGATCTTCACAGGAAGTCGACTTACTGGTCTTCTTAGGCGGCGAAGGACTGCAGCATTCGTCGGAGGATGAAGATGAATTTGAGGATGAGGAACTTAGAGTTCTCTTCGGTGGTCTTCCCGGCTTCCTCTTCGGCGGTCGTTCACTCGCACCGGATGTGACGTTAGCGGAAGCAACGGCAACAGGTGTCAGGCAGTCGACTGATGACAACGATGGCGAAATAGACTTTTGCCTGGAACTGCTGCTGCTCTTGGTGAGTGAGTGGTTAGCTGGTGATGGGTTGACGCAGGGCGAATCCCCGAGGGTCGGAGACGGACTGACAGAAGAGCAGCTGGAATTCGCTGGATCTGATGAAGAACCTGGAAGTAAATGGCATGGTGACGGAAAGCTTCGTAAAGAAATATTTCCTTGAACTAATCGCATCAATAGTGTCTTTGTTATTATTGCTGGTTTTGTTGTTCATGTATGCCGCTATAGGTTTTTTATTCTGAATCACACCTTGTCACCTTGTGCTGTCAGCTCGTGGAGCTCTAGCGACCGTCCTGGTGAACACACTCCACCATCTCCTATTCGATGACAAGTCTCTCAATTCCGCCAAATTCATGCCAGTTACATCTTGTATCTCATCCATCCATCTCCTCCTTGGGCGACCCAGTCTTCTCCTCCCCTCACCGCACGCCAGCATCATTTCCTTCTCCAGACCATCAGATCGCATAACATGTCCAAAGAACCTTAGCTTCATTCTTGTCGCAGTTTGTTTTAACGACTCTTCATTCTCAACTCCAATCTCCTCTCGTATTGATTCGTTCGTTCTTTTCTCAGTCCAAGATATTCTCAGCATCTTCCTCCATATCCACATTTCACAAGCGTTAACCTTATTTTCCATGTTCTTTGTCATTGTCCACGTCTCGCAACCGTACAGTACCGTAGGAAAGATTAGTGCTCTCACGAGCCTTTTTTTGGTTTCTATGCTCACATGTTTGTCTTTCCATATCTTTTCCAGTCCGGTCATTGCAGCTTTCCCTATAGCAATCCTTCGTTTTATTTCTGGATCACACTTTCCCTCCTTTCCAACCAGTGATCCTAGGAATGTGAAGCTTTCTACCACCTCTATTTCCTCTCCGTCTATCTCAAAACTATCCCAATCTGCTGTTGTCATGACCTTTGTCTTCTTTATGTTGAAGTATAAACCAGCTTTTTCACTTTCTCTCCTGACCCTTCTTATCAGTTCTGCCAAATCCTCTTTTCTTTTTGCCATTAATGTTGTGTCATCCGCGTATCTAAGGTTATTCAGTGTCTTTCCAGCAATTTTTACTCCCTCAATTGCCCCCTCCAGTTCTGCCTTTCTCATTATTCTTTCAGCATATAGATTAAACAGGAATGGAGACAAGATGCATCCCTGCCTCACTCCTTTCTTGATTCTGAAATTGTCAGTGTCTCCGTATTCTGTTCTTATCACCGCTATCTGGTCTTCATATAAACCCTTTAGTAACATTATCAGGTGTTTCGGAATTCCCATTTCAAGCAGGGTTTTCCACATTAAATCATGGTTAATGCAGTCGAATGCCTTGCTATAGTCAATGAAACAGATGTGAACCTCCTGTCCATACTCCCTTTGTCTCTCCATTATCCACCTCATGTTGGCTATATGGTCTCGAGTTCCACGAGATTTCCTAAACCCTGCCTGGTTCACCGGAAGTTCTCTTTCAATTGTGCCTTCCATTCTTTTGTGAATTATTTTCAGTAATATTTTACTAGTGTGTGATATCATTGCTATCGTCCTATAATTTTCACACTCCCTCGCATCTCCTTTCTTGAATATAGGTATAAAGATCGACTTCTTCCAGTCCTCCGGCCATTCTCCAGTTGCCCATATTTGATTGCACAATTTTGTTATTGTTTTTATCATCGCATCATCCCCTGCTTTTATCAGTTCTATAGGTATCCCATCTTGACCGGGTGCCTTATTGTCCTTGAGTTGTCTGATTGCCCATTCTACCTCCGCTTCCATGACCTCCGGTTCCTTTTCATACTCTGTTACGTCAATTTGTTCTTTTTTGACTCGTTTGTCTTCCCTATACAACTCCTCCGTGTATTCTCTCCATCTATGCTTTATCCCTTCTTCATCGCAGATTACATTTCCATCTCCTGCCTTCATTGAGCCCATTCTAGGTGCAAATTTTCCCGTGATTGTCTTTACTTTTGAGAACATTTCCTTGGTTCGTCCCTTCCTTCCCTCGTCTTCCATTTCTCTGCATAATTCGTTTAGATGTATTTCTTTATCTTTCCGTGCTTGTTTTTGGAAGGCACTGTTCAGTGCCCTTACCTTATCCTTTTCTCCTGCCTTCTTTGCAGCCTTCCTATCAACCGCCATGCATATGGCTTCTCTCGATAGCCATGTCGTTGTTGTGATTTTCTTCTTCTTTGGAATGTGCTTATCTGCGACTTCGACTATTGTTTTCTTCATCCTCTCCCATAGGTTGTTCGAATCCTCTTCCTCTTCTATCTCATCTCTCTCTAGTACTTCAAACCGATTCTTTATTTCCATCCTGTATTCCAGTGTGATACCCTTGCAGTCGTATCTGATCAATCGATCTCCTTTCTTTATCTTTTTCAATTTCGTTCTCAGTGTTGCTACCAATAGCTCATGGTCAGTTCCACAGTCCGCTCCTGGCCTTGTTCTCACATCTCTTATTGTGCTTTTCCATCTTTTGTTTATCAGTATGTAGTCAATCTGGTTTCTATGCTTCCCATTCGGTGACGTCCATGTGTACAGTCTTCTCTTAGGCTGTTCGAACCAAGTGTTCATAATTCCTAAGCCATTCCCTTTGCAAAACTCAACAAGTCTTTCTCCTGCTTCATTCTGTTCACCCAGGCCATGACTACCTAATGTGTCTCCATCGCCTCCGGTGCATTGACCCACCTTCGCATTGAAGTCACCTATGATCACTAGTACGTCGCCCTTCGGAGTTCTGTCCACTGTACTTTGCAGGCTGGTGTAAAAACCCTCGTGTTCCTCTTCTAACGATATCGATGTTGGAGCATATACCTGTATAATGGTTATGTTGACCTTTCTTCCTCTGAATCTTACACTCAAAATTCTATCACTCACTGTATCATATCCCATTATCGCATTTGCGCTTGACTTGTCACACATGATTGCAACTCCATTTTTTCCTCTCTCTTTTTGTCCTGACATTATTATCCTGTATCCATTCCAACTGAAATGTCCTTGTCCCTTCCACCTTGTCTCACTTAATCCTAGGATTGCTATGTCTAATTTCTTCATCTCTCCCTGTATCACGTCCATCTTTCCGCTCTGCATACTTCGCACGTTCCATGTGCCCAACTTCATCTTCTGCTTACAGCTCAGGTTGAGTCTTTCCCCTCCGAATCGATCCACCTCTAGACGTCCTTTCGGCTTTAGTCCTGTTGCTTCATTAGATCGAGGGGCCCTTGACTCTCCGTCTTGCTCTTCCCCAGTAGCTTCTAAGTCACGCTCCGGCCTGGGAGTCCCACCATTCGCAACTATCACCGTTTTTGGCTTAGTGTGTTTCATGACGATTTTCTTGGCAAGTTAACAGGGGTGGTTTGCCATTGCCTTCCCCTGGTTTTGCCTGCCGTGCCCGTTCGTTCCCCTTCCTAGGAAGGGTACCAACGGTCCGCACCACGAGAAGGTGGGCACGGAGGACTTTGGTTCACCAGCCCAGGTCGGATCCGAGTCTACGCTCAACAGAGACGTCGGTCAGGTCGCCTCCCCGTTTTACTCTGTACTAGAGTGACTGGTGAACCTTTGCGGAATCACAGTCTGAATCACAGCTTTAAAAAAAGAGTTGTTACTCATCTTTGAAATACTGAGGTTGTGCAGCAGAGATTTAGCTGGAAATGATTTTCAGCCTGGATTTGAATCCAGTATTTTTGCAAAGAGGCAATTCTACGCTACCCTTCGTCTTCTCATATCCATCAAAGGATCTGGTTAATACTCTGCTACTGCGCCCAGCAAACGGCTACTGATAAAGAGAAGACTATTGATAACCAGTGGACAACCTTAATGACTTCTAACACGCAAGATTTCAAACATTTATATTCTATGCTACTTCTAGGCAGTTCCTATCGTGCAATTGCAGTGCCTCCTACTTATTATGCAGACGTTGTTTCTCTTACCTCCCGACTCGTAACCGGGGTCTGGTAGAATGTGCTTCCGCTCGTAGTCGAGAGACGGAGGTGTGGGACTGAGACTGGAGTAGATGAGAGCGTTGTAATTCTCATCGAAGGCTCCGATATCATCGAATGGATCGAGGAACGTATGTAAACTCGGAAGCGTTTGAGTCGATGGAGAGTAGCATTCCCATTCTAAAGAATCACGTAGGCCATGAAGAATCATAACACTTGCTTCATAAAATGTTTGGTGCAATCACAAATATTACCTATGGCGCATTAAATAAACGTAAAGACTCCCTACACTATCATAGAATATAAGGGAGGCGTTCAGTTTCTACTCTCCGGTTCTCAAAGGATGAATGCCCAAGTCCTATAGACATGTAGGGGCCTCGCTGGACTTCTCGTTTCCATCCCAGCTTACATCGCTACCAGCCAGGTAACACTGCTGCGCGTGAACAACTTATCCGTAGTCGTTTGACACCCCGCCAATGCCCGTACTCTGATGGTGCCAGTGCCATGCCTAGCTAGAGGAGGAGGGTGACGGTAGTCATCTCAGAACCTCCTTCTTTGTTATAAAACAGCGTCGCTAAACAGTAACTGATTAAGTAATCGTTAGACGGAGTCAGCTCAGCGAGTTCAAACCCAAAATCGTTGGGTTATAGACGAAGCGCGCTACCGAATATATCATCATACCGTAAATATAGCAAATACTGCACAAAAAAGCCACTCCAGTATTGTAATGTAATGTGATACGACGTAATATAACTAAATGCGATCTAGCTCTACATAAATCTTTAGATTAGTTTCCCGAGCGGCGAGCGCATATGGCAGAGGAGACAAGTGCGGTTGATTGGCAGAAGAGGAAGGAAGAGCGTCACTTACTGTCCAGATTCAGTTTCTGACATTGAGCGAAGGTCTGAAGGTCATCGATGTCATCGAAGCAGTCGTCAAGGTCACTGAATTCGGCCGGAGGAATGAACTGACCTGCAGGTAATGTAAAGCCATGTGTCGTAATGTAAAACCTCAGCAATACATTTCTCAATCTAGTAATCGTTGACTATAAATCTAGGTCTTGCTTTACACTGGCTGAAGCTACCCTCGACTGAGACCTTGTACATTATAATACCGGCGCTATAGAAGTCACTAAGTTAGGTTAGATTAGATTAGATTAGAACAGCATGCTTTTGAAAAGTTCCATCTTCTAAATAGTCTGTACTGGTCTGTGCAAACGTAAACCTTGCTATGCGCAGCAATGATAGAGGCCAATAGGAAGTGGAAATGCATTTTAATTCAGTGCTTTTGCCCTCCTCCTCCTCCTCCTGCTCCTCCTCCTCCTCCTCCTTCTCCTCCTCATCTTCCTCCTCATCGTCCTCCTGCGTCCTTATCCTTCTCAAAACACGTTCAAGCTGACGCGAATTCTCGGAAATGTCCTGAGCACGGGTGTAAATGTTAGAATGGGTATATCAGTAAATTAATCATCAATGAACAGAGAACATGAAACTAGTCACAAAATAAGCACAGGATAAAGAATTAAGTTGTGTCTGTTAAGCGGCCCTGGAACGCGATGATAAGGTTCCTCAAATGAGTCGATTTAGTAATTTTAGGCTTTCGATGGGAAATCAAATCCTAGTGACACGTTGCGTGTTCAGTTCCTGAATTAATTGTTGGCGTAAGTGGAGCCAAAGGTGTCAGACATCAGCATGTGCGTCTGATTGTGACCCACAGAGGATCTTGAATGAAACAAACATGGAACGGATGGAGTATCGCAGGGAGATAGCAACCAGACGTAGAGACCAAGAGAGGGAGGCTTAAACACGGACACAAGCACATAAAGAGACTCCATGAAGGGACATAACAGCAGACGTAGAGATGGAAGGAGAGACACATGCAGACAGACGGACAGACAGAATAAGATGGGAACAGGCACAGAGTTAGTAGACAGGAAATGTTAACAGACACTCGTTCATTCAACTTGTTTTAATCTACACAACATATCGTCCATTTTTTTCAAAGTTCACCTCGTACTAACATTGACATTCTTATCTAAGCACTTGCTTCAACTTTGTCTAAGCATTGTGAATCTATGAAGTATTGCAACTTCATTTGTTTGGGTGTGACCGCTTACTCTGTCTAAGTAGTTCGTGAAGACAGCTGTAGAGTTTAGATCCGTTGATCTGGTCTCGTTCGATGAATCCTTCGAGCGAAAGACAGCAAAGCTGTGGACCTGTGAGTCCCTGGAAGCTCTCTCCCCGCAGCTTCTCCAGATTGATGTTCATTGGTACGGCAACTGAGTAGATCCAGTTGATGATGTCATCACTCGTCCACATCTCCGGATGCTTCCGGTTCCAGCTCTTGAAGTCGTTCGCTTCTAGAACAGAAAGTCTTCGTAAAGAATCAGCGACAGAAGCAGACATTGAGTTAGAGGAGTAGCAAAGTGAGGCGAGAGTCAAAAACTGACCTAATGCATGTTAGCAGTAGTACATCAGGTTATGTGGTTTAAATCCTTCATTTGATTCATATGATTGCATCAATCAACGAATCAGATAGACTGATACAGTCTTTCAATTGCCTCTCAAACGTCCAATCTTTGTCAGATTGATAGGATGAGACGACTCTCTGATTCAAGGACGCGATGAATTGTACGAACATGTCTATACGACCAGTCGACGCGGTCCATCCAGCCGTCTGGTAGCCTCAACCCTAGACGTGCTACATCAATAGAGTCTCGATTGTTTATGGACTGCGAGTGTATTGTATGGAAAGAAGTCTAAGCTGATTGTGTTCAGTTATTCAAACTCACATGCTGATCCGATTTCTTCATAGGTTGTATCTCTGTCTTTCGGACTGATCTTCTGCATATCGACATGATTATGGCTTAGTTTTGGTGCGCCATCGGCTGATGCCTTGTGCATTAGACACAGGCGCAATAGAAGTTACTAATTATAATGACAATTCAATCTATACGACGCTCCACGCATACAGACTTTGAATCCACCTAAACAATTCCTTTAATATAAAAATGTCTATGGCACCAATGTTCACTAATCACATTGTTGTTATTGTAATTGCAAATTTCTATAGCACCACTTCAAATTAGACTCATCAGAGGAGTTCCCGACCTAACGAGATGAAACCACGATCTAAGAGGATGGTCTTCAAGTTCTTGCTAAAAAGAGGCAAAGAGAGGCTCATGAGGAGTTCATGTCGCAGGTTGTTAAGGAACTCGTTGTGCATTAACCGCTTCAGTGAAGTATTCTTCCCTCACCTCCAATGGCATTTATGATAGAAGCGAGTAACATATTTAATTAACATCTTCTGGTCAGATTAATACCTGCTTCGATGTCAATGGAGTCGATGAGACGGTAGCAGAGGAGGTCGCTCGCGTCGTACGATATGCCCATCATTCTCTCTTGACTGTAGCTGTGAAGATTTGGTGACAGGATTTCCATCTTCTCGATTCACAGGAACCGTTATCTGTTAGGTAGCAAATAAACAGAAAACAAGATGAATCCACAAGTCTAGTTTTAAAGGAAATTCGTTGATGTCTACTTGCAACAGGAAACAGAAGCAGTGACCGACTCTTTTGACCCTGAGGATATTCGATAGCCATAGTATCGATTCTCATTTCCTAATTCTGCTCTACGCATGGTGATTTGATTACTTTTCAATTCATAGACTATCTTTATAATGTAACCTTTTGCGTAGCACTGGCATAGGTAGAGTGCATAAAAGATCAGCAAGAATCTCACAGGAGCGTACAAAGTGTTATCTCGTCCGTTTGCTAAATAAAAGCGACCATAGAGGAATCGAGGAAACTGCATGACCATCTAAACCCCAGTTATCTTGAATGGAAAATAAGTCGCTCAGATGCTTAGAGCGCTGCCACTGAGCTAGTGGACACGGTTACAAGTGATATGGTGGGACACACGTATAGAAACATATAATGGAAAAGCTTTTGATAAATCACATTCGGATATTGTGATCCTCTTATTACGATCTCCAGGGTTAGTTATCAGCAGTCGATAACACATTCACCCACACATACCCACTTCACATTCAGAGATTATCAGAGCACGACCAACAGTCAGTTGGCTGTTGAGTTGTTTCTGTGGGTCGATTGGATCAGGTGGGATGTCTGATTTAAAACTGAGTCACTGCTCAGTGACAATACGTGACAGATCTGTTGACAGATTTTGAAACTATCTCGAAGACAGTTTAAAAATCTGTCAACCAACCTTCAAAGGAGGGGTATCCCATTAAAAACACTCAAGCCTACACTGTGTAACCTGTCTGTTAAATCTATTGTCTGTTGTGTTCTAATAAAGCGGATTGATTGATTCAAAGGAGATTAGCAATGACCTTCGTATCAGCTTAGATCTAAAGTTCGAAGCATGTTTTGGTGCTTAAATGTAGTTCTAGATAGATGCACAGCCTTAATCCCGTCAGCGCTATACATGTAACAGGATCTACCTTGACCCTATAACCTGGCTTCGATCCGAGTCCACACGGGCAAAGTCTAATTATCTCTGTATGTATTTCTAGATATCCACTCATGCTTCCCGGAGCTAAAACTGACGCATCCTTCCCTCTCTGGGCAACAATTTTTCATCGCTTTGCACGAATACATATTACTAATCAGCCTAATTATGAAAATAATCTGTAATTAGGCATCTATTTCTGAAAAATAATAATATGCAATCATCATGTCACTGATGATTACTATTATCTGTAGGCCACTATTTGCATGGCTAATGATATATGGAGCTCTTGGGTTAGATGCTGTTTAATATCGGTTTCATAGAAGTATATCTCATAACGGAAAGGTTCCAAATAAACAGCAGGACCATAAATATTACATTAAAAATTTCTGCATAATATAACCATTTTATGCTATACACATGATCTAAGATCTGTCGAAGGGCTTGAGGCCAAGACTGTGCTCGAGGTCAAATCTCTCTGTGTAGTTTAAGATCTGTGCTATAGTTCAGACGTTATTACATTCAAATCAGCATACCACTCCGCTCCTAGCTCCCCCTCATGCATGCCAGAAGATATTGCACGCGACCGGTACATTGCTTTGCCGTGACACCAGGACAGTGTTGTATCTGAACTGTTGCAAAGCACATCTTAGGAACCCTCACAAGCGAACTGTTGGACCCTCGATCGTCCATAGTTTTGGAATTGACAAGCTATACTTCTCTGCGTTTTATCCTTCATATAGTGTCGTCTAGGACTGTAAAGCTCATCTGTTTCAGCTTCTCTACCCAACGTATATTAACTTCTGGTTTTCTGACGATTTCCACCTGGCTTCTTTAACGGGTTATGATTTGGACAGCAACTTAACCGAAACCAACATCGATTGCACTGTGACAACGGTGCAAAGGAAACCATTGTATTAGATTAAAATTTACGGTACTTTGTGAAGTAGGCGATACAATAAGTGTTTGTATGTATGCATGTATGCAAACATATATAAATGCAAAGGCCTTATAATTTGCTGTATCCTGCCTGTAGTTATTCAGCCGGGTGCAATGATTTGTGTAAGTTGTACGCCGTATAAACGTACATGTCTACAGTTATAGCGTATGCATTAAGCTTAGCTTATCTCGCACAGAGTTTCTGCTCGCTAGTTCGGCAGTCAGCCCGATTTGCAGAGAATTCATTCTGGAGAACACCTTCCGCTGCTCCCCGTCAGCTACGGCCTAATCTCATATTATTCGCGAGATTGCGCCTGCGTTAAACTTCGCCTTAGTTAAACAGACCAAGAACTAAGCGTGTAAAGTTGTGATCATAGATCATTTATAGATCAAGTGGTCATTTGTTTATCTTTCACATCAACACACGTTCACACTGCATGCAGTACTTCCTATATGAAAAACTGTGCCTTTTATTTTTAGCCAAATCGCAGAAAGGTAAACTGAAACAGGTAGGCCTATTTGCGCATGCAAATAAACCAAGTAGGTCCTTATATTCTGGGTAAAGGACATAGGACAGCAAACGAAACAGGTAGACGATATATAGGCTTGGCCCATGAAAAATAAATGGAGAGGTCTATGTACAAAGTACGAACCGAGCAACACAGTTCGCTTTGATGTCCCACAGCTGAGTGTTTGTTATACCGCCTAGACTTTGTGAATGCACGTTCTGACCAAAGAATCCTATTGTTCAGTTATCAGCCAGGTTTGCTCAGGCACAGCCAACGGAATAACGTTACGTGTATTTACACGAGAAAGCAGAGCCTATAGTATAAACCATCGAGGTTATTATTAAATCTCAATGCCGAAGAGCTTTTGTCCACAAACAGATATATATATATACGTATATATGTATACGTGTATATATATACGTGTACATATATGTATATATATATATATATATAGAGAGAGAGAGAGAGAGAGACAGACAGACAGACAGACAGACAGACAGACAGACAGACAGATAGATAGACAGACAGAGATAGAAACAGACAGAAACAGACACCCAGAGACCGAGACAGACAGACAGAGATAAAGACAGGGAGAGAGACAGAGACAGACAGAGTTCAATCAGCCTACGGTGGTCAATGAGCCAATAACATCCGAGTGGCAGTACTACGAACTCATTATATACACAGGATGTCAGAGCTTTCGCCAGAGCAGTAGCTTACGGCCAGACCTGTCGACCTATTATAAAACCGGTTTACCTGTTAGGCCTACAGACAGCGGAATTTCCGCGTATTAAATAACACGACCTATTCTGCAAATGCAGTGCAAACGTGCATTGCATTTATTCTGGGTTTTATACGCGGCCTATAACCAGCCGCCGCTCAAACGGACTTCGCTGCTTTGCGTCACCTCTGCAGGCGACTGTTGGAAATTACGCTTAATTTGAATGCGAATGCCGATACAATGCGGGCCAAAAATTGAGATCGTGTTGAATCTTGGCATCACTTGACTTAAGCAAATTTGGCAGATTCACAGACTGGGTTGAAATAGAAAGTGTTTGCCAGTCTAAGATCGGCTGCCAAGCTAGAAGGAAGTGTCTGCGTTTGTTTATTAAAGAGGTGTATGACTGGTTCAGAATTAATCGTTGTGATTATTATGATGTGGTGGTCTTGGTGATAATGGGCGATGACGATTGCGATGATGATGATGATGATGATAATTAAATGGATGAAGCAGTGTGGACTACTTTTATGGACTACTTTCTGTTATAAGAGGCAAACAGGTCTACAGTATTCTACGTAATGTTTGCGTTGACTAAAAGCAGAAGCCATTGAGTGAATGGTTTACATAGTGACCTCTGTCGGAAGACATTAGAAACAAGAATCTTTGAGTGGCGATGTGTAACTCCAAAATAAAATTCAATTATGTGGCAAGTGGGCGTCTCTTAACGCGAGTCTCGTCCCTTGTTATGCATCGACTTAAAATTATGTTTGCTTGCCCTCCATTGGGTCCACGTGCAATAAAAACACGCAGAGGGAGATTTTTATGGTTAATGTGACAGATAAAACGCTGAAGAGACATACATATATCATACATAAGTGCATATATACATACACACATACATGCATGCATATGTAAATATGTACATGCATGCATATGTACATATGTACATGTGTGCGTGTCTACATACACAGGCCTACACACATACAGCGCCCTTTCCTTCGTCTTCGGTTGTGCTACGGCGCTATACAAATCGTCTAATTATTATTATTATTATTATTATTATTATTATTATTATTATTATTATTATTATTATTATTATTATTATTATTAATATTATTATTATTATTATTATTATTATTATTATTATTAGTAGTAGTAGTAGTAGTAGTAGTAGTAGTAGTAGTAGTAGTAGTAGTAGTAGTAGTAGTAGTATTATACATACATACATACATACATACATACATACATACATACATACATACATACATTCATACATACATACATACATACATACATACATACATACATACATACATACATACATACATACATACATACATACATACATACATACATACATACATACATACATACATACATACATACAGGTACATGCCAAATACTTACATGCAAATCACGCATACATATATACATACATACATACACACACATACATACGAAACATATATACATACATATATGCATGCGTACATACGTACATCTATAAATGAAATGGACGTAGACACAGAAGGACAGACAGACAAACAGACAGACAGACATATATCGTGCAGGTCTGACAGAGCTCTCTATGTTCTTTGCATCTGCTTGACCTCTTTGAGAGCCTCTGCTGTCATCCTACGTGTTTCGCCCTCATTATGAAATCATCTACGGAATCATCTGCTGTGTGACTCTTAACCGACCGAAGATCTTCAATGACCAGCTTCTGACGCCAGATACGTATGACGCCTGTCTATCGAATAGCATCAAGTTTCAAGCTCCAACATGCGAACGAAATGAGCAAACAGTTTCCCACTTAAGCTGAACTTGGGTGTGTCCCCAAGGCAAGAGAATTGGGAATGCAGCCAGCCATTGCGTGCGGGTTCTCGACCTATACAAAGTCATGCAAGCGATGCTATTGAGTGGTTCCAGTCGAGTGCATTCTCACCTGAAGAACCCGTGAAGTTTTTGTGCCGCATGAGTTTGTTTGACTCAGTGATCGTTACGCTTCGTTGCACTTAATGATGGAATGCCACAGCGAGCAGGAGGCTGTTCCAAATAGACTCCGCAAACTAATATTGATGCAGAGATCCACGTAACATCCGTTACTTGACCTTGCGAAATACTTAAACGAACCATATAAAGTGAGGACTTAGGCTGCATGTACACATGAGTTTCTTCGTGTGGGG
Source organism: Allolobophora icterica (assembly GCA_963556255.1). NCBI lineage: Eukaryota > Metazoa > Annelida > Clitellata > Crassiclitellata > Lumbricidae > Allolobophora > Allolobophora icterica. The sequence goes on from OY744602.1 coordinate 22,825,959, forward strand.
AAGACCAGTTGGAGCAGCGAACAATATACTCTCTGAGTATTGGCTCTATGTCTCAGGCAGGACTTAGAGTAAGGCATTACGGTTGTGAAGTGGGTTGATATAACTGGTTAATTGCTAATGCAATTTTGAGCTTCTGCAGCACTCTGACTAATTCTAAATGGGCGAAAGACCCATTTGAGTAATCCTCTATGAGCCGAAATTTATGGATTCTCCACTTCCCAATCACCGAAAGTTTCACAATCTTCAAACAACTCAGCTTCTTTGAATATTTTGACCTGTTTCAAAGGAACTAACGCGAGTTGAGTGCTACCTGAAATGGGAATCTTTTATACTTCTGCGTACCATGAGAAACAAAAGACTTCTGATAATGCAGCAGGATAGATCAATTTGAATTTTATTTATAGACTTTGAAGAGTGTTCTAGAAACGTGGACATGGCATTGGTAGATCAATACCGCGAGAGATTTAAACGGTTGGTGTGTTCAATGCAGCGCAAACTGTTTAAGCTGTGCTTGAGTTTCAGCTGCAAAGTGAATCGGAGGCTGTTAATAACTAGGCCTAAGTATCTTCGATAACGTCAAACGCTTCAGATGGCGATGCCAGTTCCAATTCCGTACCAGCAGTTACATAACTGCTTTCTTTATTCTAGTGTAATCTCATTACCCAGGCCTGCAATCAGCTGTCACTCGGGATTGTCAGGCGAATGGCTATTAATATCCCTGCGTTAGAATATAGAATACGGGGCGGTTTGGTGTACGATAACCTAGATATAACACGATTAGCACCCGTATAGAAATTTCCAGACAGAAGAGTTGTAGGCCCTCACATTGCTCAGAGGTAATCACAGTTTAAAATGCAACTGCTTTATGATATTTCCACTCAACAAAGTGCACGCTAATAATTTCTAACAAGACCACACAAGCAGCTAATGTCAAGAGCAGCTAAGGGGCATGAATGTCTTTCGGGCCATTTTAATAGGATGGCAAAATTGACCTCACGAGTTCAACGTTTAACATTGCTTAAATATAAAGCTACAGAGCACAGGTGTAGCTAATTATACCTACACACAAGTACGCATTTATGTAAGTATGTATGTAAGTTTGCATGTATCTCTATATGTATATATGTATTATATATGTGTATGTATGAATGCTTATATGTGTATATGCATTTTTCTGGCTGTTATGCATAGGCTTTTATCATCCATTGATAGCACAGAACAGCGCCACTTCTTAGATAACCGAAAACGCACCAGTGCGCATGCGCATCATGGAGAGGGAAGAAGAGGGAGGGAGGGAGTGTGAGAAAGTAAGAAAATCTATTATAATTATGTAATAGTATTTTTTATAACCGAATGAAAACACAGACTGCAATCAGTGTGGGTAGATAACGAGGAAGTATTTCTGCAGTCGCTCTTGCTGCCCTGGATTTCTGTTTTGGCCTGGGATCTTTTTTTATTGCATTCCTGAAATAGACTAAGGCCGTGCATTTGACGAAATCATTTCGCATCAAAACCTAAGTTCATTCCCACACCTGCTGTTGATCGTCCATGTCTTTTTCTCACCACTGCGAATAGGGGCCTATATTTTGCGACCAGCGCACGATAATTATGTCTCTAAACTGTTTACACCTTTGCAAAGTTTACACCGTCGATCCATAAGAAAAGTTCAGCAAACAATGAAACTAATTACTTTAGTTACAAAGCCATCTCAGATCTTCACAATCGGTCGACCGGGTACAGAGGACCTACTACTGAAGTGTGTAATTATGGACCAAGGGAGAAAACATCTGCTCAGGTGGGGTCCGAGCCCGAATCTAAAGGAAGAGGAGGCCCACTCTGATCTGATAAATATCGAAGAAGACCTATTGAATAATCTTCGGGGAGGTCGATATCTGAAGTGAACTGTGGATGGACTTTGGTGAGCAATATCATCTGCTGATAGAATCTTCCGCTTTCGATAAATCGCGCATTAAATGCCACTCAAGTTATATAGATCATACAGCCGAAAGTTTATTCGTTCATTCATTCATTCATTCATTCAGTCAGTCATTTCTTTCGTTGTTCGTTCAATGCTTCATCATTGAATTAATTCATTCACAACGTTTATATAGCGCCTTCTAAGATGTCTAGTCAGAGATGCGAGAGAACAGTTTCCAAGTGTAGGTGAAAGGTAAACACTTAGCATCGCTGCCCAGAAGGAAACGCAGATGAAAGCTATTCAAGGCAGATGTAATTGTAATTATAATTACGACAATTTATATAGGGTCATAGTCAGTAGCAAGGTGCTTCTAGGATGGCATATAATCACCGGAGGGCCCGGCATTGCTAAAATTCTAACATGAACAGCTGTTCTTAGTAAATGACAAAGTTCCAGAACTGCAGCAAATGCCAGGATCGCTGCTGCATAAAATTTATGATTTCAGATTTTAAAACAGTGTGCAATCTAACCTGGCTGATAAGTAGCGGAGTTGTCGTATCGTCTGCCAAATGAATCACAGCAGGCGCTTTTTCTCTCTCTTTATGAGGCGACTTTCCGAGATGAGCTCCACAAAGTGATCAGCTAACGATTCTTGACAAGGTCCGCCAAATGTTTTACAGCTGGTGCCTGTCCTTTATATACAAGCAATCTATTCAGTATATATATGTATGTGACATGCGTCTGTGTGTGTGCGTATGTGTGTGTGTTAATGTGAGCGCGTGCGTGTCAGCCCTGCTCGCAAATATCCGGGCTGGGCCTACGTGATCCTTCAAGGCACAAAACCCCAGATCTCGACTACAAATTAGGTCAGCCTATAGTGAGTTTCAGTCGACTTGATGTCATTATTGTCACAACGCTTGTATGTCTACAGAGTTGTTTTTCCCAGCTATCGTCAGGCAAAGGGAATTTCCAATTAATCGGCTCCTCGCTTCCAATTGGCCGATAGGCCTCGACTAAGCCATTGCAATCCTAAAGGCCGTGTAGTCCAAAATATCATGGCCTATCGCAGCTATGCAGTCTAAACGAGCCTTGTTCAAAGTCGTATACAACTTTGCACGGCGCCCTGGGCGTCCTTAGTAGCAGGTGACAATGAGATGGTCTTAAGGCGAACACACGGAAACAAACCATGCAAGACCAAGAATACATGCGTCAGTAAGAAAGTTATGTACACAGGGGAGGTTCGTTATTCCAAGATTTCTTCCCACACGGTGGTTAAACGAGCGATTGTCAGAAATCACGAACATGACGAGAAGGAAACCAAGCGTGGACATGCAAGCATAATGTGTGGGTGATACAACTATGGTCCGAACATGTTCACTATACCAACCATGTCTTCCTGTTTGGTGGTTAAACGAACGATTATATCAGATATCATGAACAGAAACAAATCAGCCGTAGATTGCTGAGGGGTTAAAAAATGGCAGCCGTGCTATCAGTATCTCTCTTAATTATCTGTAAATCTAATAAACTAAACAATCATTAACCAATAATATGCTAATTATGATATGCAAAACGATCTGTGTACACAACTGATGATACGTTTCCCTTTGGCTCAATCCATGCATGGACCGTTAAATACGATAAGTATATAAGTAGGCTGATATACGTACAATATATATATACATGTATATACATAAATGCACCAGAGACACTAAACAGGCGCTATATTAAGTGGCTGAATACAGACATGCCATATACACATAAATGCATACATATACATTCTTACATACACACATACACATCTACATACATACATACATGCATATATACGTACATACATAAACACATGCAAACTACATACATGCATACATGCATATATACATACATGCATGCATGCACACATACATACACACATGCACACGTACATACATATATACCTACATACATACATACATGCATACATACATACAAACATGCATACTGATATTATGCATACATACATGCATGCATACATAGATAGTAGATACACACATACACACACAGGCACATATAGAGACGTACATAAATACATACATGCACGTTATATAAAATTCATGGGCTACGCACACAAATATCTAGGGCCTACTTACTTAGCTATGAGTGTGGGCTTATTTTTTTATATAAATGAGCCTACGCAGTTGATGTAATAACAATGTGAGCATCAATCAAAGAAAGGAAATCCGAGTCTCCCTAAGTCCCTTGAAATTTCCCTAAGTGATCATAAATCAGTAGTAGACCGAGCGAACGTTCAGAAATCCTGGGAAGGGTCTCTGAAAATGTGTCCGTTATGTTACGTGCATATGTGTGACCTGCTCCCGTCCTGTCTCCATTGCGGGTGGGAATTGTAGAAAAAAGACTGGGGTGGTTGAACATTTTATCCGTATTCTACAAACTGATGGCAACGAAATTTGAAAGCAGTTGATTTCAACGCTAGCAGTTTTGCAAGTCAGACTCGAATCAAAGTCGATTCCTTTGTTGAGAAAATTCAAAAATGCATATATGATACACCATGGAAATGTCTTCTCTTTGTCAGAAACTCAGAGTCAAACAATGCTAAATCACACTAATACAACTGACGGGGTTGGAAATGACCCCCTGGGGTATGCAATGAAGACTTAACTGATGGGGTCCTAAGAAAGACTAGAGGGTTGAACCCCCAACCTCCCGACAACTCCCACCCTGTCTAATTGTCCCCTTCGCCTACCAGTAACTTCTTTTTGCCCCAGTGATCATGCTTGTAGCTTCTTAGTCACGAAGCGTCCTAAGAAGTCCTTGGGTCTTGGCCCTGACACCCGAACTTTCGTCTATAGCATAATATCCTTCATGTGCACGAAATCATTTACATAAAACATGAACACGTTGTATACAGTGCATGTCATGTTTATTGCCAAGCCAAAGCTCTGAGTAACTTTGAGTTGGCAGTTACTCCCGCTGTGAAAGTCGCTCACGCATACTTACACGTAGACACGTATTTCACATTGTTACAGCATAACCTTGCTCCTTATCAATATTTTATTGATTTTATCGGATGCGACCCTTCACCATCATCGCTGCTCTACTGAAATGCTTGGGGCCGCGTCGTCTTAAGTCCGCGTGTACGGATAGGACTAGCTTGAGATACAGATCTTGAAAAATTCACATCGGCATGGAACCCGTCCAACGATCTCTCTCTTTCTCTCTGTCTCTGTCTGTCTGTCTGTGTGTGTGTGTCTGTCTGTCTGTCTGTCTGTCTGTCTGTCTGTCTGTCTGTCTGTCTGTCTGTCTGTCTGTCTGTCTCTCTCTCTCTCTCTCTCTCTCTCTCTCTCTCTCTCTCTCTCTCTCTCTCTCTCTCTCTCTCTCTCTCTCTCTCTCTCTCTCTCTCTCAAACAGTGGCTATGTTAGTAGTGCATGACGCATTACTAACATAGTCATGTCATGTCGCCGTCGTCACTTTGCTATGGTAGGCTGCAGGAATAGACCAACATTGCCCAGCGTTTTCTATCACATACTGCATCCATTAGGCTGGTGCCTGAAAGTCCAATCAATCCTATAACGTTGTCGATCCAGGACATTCTTGGTCTACCGCGGTTGCGAACCCCTTCTACGATGTTGTCCCTCGGCTGCCTCATGATATGTCCGTAGCTTGCGGGTTCGGACGTGGTTCAGCAATTCGCTATTGGTCCTCGCCATAGTTAGGTACATTGTACAAGGGTATAAACATAATATATTAATTACTAGTCGTTAGGTTGTTAAGCGCCCTTGTAACGGCATGTGCTGTGTTACGGCGCTGTAGAAATTGTCGCATTCATCATCATCATCATCATCGTCGTCGTCATCATCATCATCATCATCATCATCATCATCATCATCATCATCATCATCATCATCATCATCATCATCATCATCATCATCATCATCATCATCATCATCATCATCATCATCATCATCATCATCATCATCATATGTGGTATATGAACATTTGTGTAGTGCATAATAGGAACGTCTATAGGAGATACTCCTCGCCTGCAGCCTATAAATGCTGTCAGATTTCGTTTAAGAACAAGTTCAAACAGCAAGCTCTAGAAAACAAGCAGAATTGACGTCAACCGATTCACTCAGAACCGTGGCTGGCAATAATTCTAGAGACTGATCTGAGTTCCTCATTACTTTGCGGACGAGGAATGACGACAGCTGAGAAAAGCGTTCGCATCGCACGGTTAAGCTCACCGACTGGCACTCACGGGTTGATGGCAGAGCGTGCCGCATGCGAGATCTCTTACGCTGGCAATTCCATGATTCATCTCTGGACCATATCGTCACCCGTTAAGCCTTAAGGAACTGTTGACTGACATGACGAGACTTAGCGACTTAGTCGACTAATTCATGCTTAATAACTGGCTAAATTGTATACTTGGTCAACAGCTTCATAGTGTCCAGGGTTGACTACTGTAACAGCCTGCTGGCGGGTCTCCCGACTTGCTAGCTAGATTAAATACAGTCGATGCTTAACTATGGGTAGATAACTAACGGCAGGGGCACGATGACGTAATTGGGAACACGACGACCGATTGATTAGAGCACTCGCCTTGTAACGCGTTGTGTACGGGTTCGAATCTCCCATGACATAGTTACAATGAGCGGAACTTGAGCAAGTTCTTCTGTCACAATTGCTCCGCGCCAGTTTGGTCATTAGATAGTGGCGCCGAATAAATGCGTAATTATACAATTGACAACTTAAGTCGAAAGCTTAGTGACTGGTTTCGACTTGAGGGCTGCGGTTTCTGTAACTAGGCTAGATCAGAAGACTTGATGATGAAGGTCCTGGTGGATTACTGGACGGTCTATGCCGCTCCAAAGAACCCGGAGGCCGTTGTATGTAGTGTTACGGCAGCCATGATGCATAATTCTGAGCCCAAAGTCCATATAGGAGGTTACCAAAAACAAACGACGAATGTATGGTATGAAGGAGAATAAGAACAGCATTCGTTTAACCTAACATTTGAGGCAAGTATGGGTATGAATTGTTAGCAACTTCATTTCTTAGCCTCGGCATACGAGGCCGGGTGGTCAGTCCTCTCCCTCGCCGTTTCATCTTCCTATCAGCAGTGTACGGTCAGTGTGCTCATTTTAGCTGAGTTGGCTAGGGAGCGCAGGTGGAACAGAAATCTGGAAACAAATTTCTACACTTCCGGGAATAAGGCGTGAACTTATTGACTAATATATTCGGTCGTATGCAAGATGGTGTTGTTCGAACTTCAACGTTTGTTGTCGAAATCCCGGACATTCACCTGAGTTAGTGGAATTTTGAAGTCCTGGTTATTTGTTAACCAGTGCGTAAATTCCGTGTTATAAATGACGTTCTTATGTAGATCACTAACATTCCAATACAGTTCAGCATAGTAGGTCTACATATGTTTATATATGTTATGCATATATATGTTGTGTTTGTTTATGCTGAGATGTTCTGTGGTCTCTGCGTCACCCTCTGACAACTGCGCAGTTCTAATGCAACCCATTTCCAACAATTCATTCTTAGTGCTTTTAGACTTATGAACAAAATCTAAGCAATGAAATATAAACAGAGGCCTGTGTTTTCTTGTGAGAGACAACTGATGCCAGGAATAACGTGCTGTTAAGGTTCCTAAGCATCAGTCTCAATCATTCAGTGGCGGTTTCTCATAAAGTAGGCCCAAGGCAAAGCTGACGTCAGTGACGTGTACGAACTGCAAACTGGCGAAGTTTATCATCTCATGTAGATTTATTATATTATTATTAACCGTGTCAACATGGAATAGGCCTTTTCTAAGTCTAAGTAAATTTCAAATGTTAAATATTCGTTTTGCTATTGAATATCAAACAAATAAGAGAAGAGTTAGACTGAAGCTAAGCATTTTCCAGGCAATGCGTTTAGATCAAAGTCGGCCAATTGCATAAACAGAGTTAAAAATAATTGTCACAAAACTACTGCGTGAACTTGAACAATTCTGATGTTATCTGTTCTAAAGTTAATTGTTCTGATACGAGTCAATAATTTCATCGCCATTATCTAGTCATTGTATGTGTGTGGCTTTCATCAATCATAGTAAATCTGAGGAGTTTAAATCTAACGAGAGGTCACGGAGAATGACCGGTTGCGCATGCGCGTGGCTGATGACTGATGTAGACAATTTCGTAAGCACTGTGTGCCCATTTCTTTGCCCTACCCTGCATGAATATGATGGGGCATCATACATACATACATACATACATACATACATACATACATACATACATACATACATACATACATACATACATACATACATACATACATACATACATACATACATACATACATACATACATACATACATACATACATACATACATACATACATACATACATACATACATACATACATACATACATACATACATACATACATACATACATACATACATACATACATACATACATACATACATACATACATACATACATACATACATACATACATACATACCTACATACATACATACATACATACAAACATACATACATACAAACACACATACATACATACATACATACACAGATACATACATAAATACATACATACATACATACATACATACATACATACATACAAACATACATACATACATATATAGTGACATATCTGCGTAGAAACTTTGCCTGGTCTTCTCTAAAAAGGTCGAGATTTTCACGAGAAGTTGTTAGTCGGACTTGCTTGTTTTCATGTGTTAACATTCGTGGAACCCATCGAGCACAGACCTTGTTGTACCCCAAAATGTCTGTAATAATATGATGGGTTGTGCCGTACGACAACTTCAAACAATCTGCTACATTTCTAATATTAACCCGCCGATCTTTCTGTATCAGATCCTGGACGAATTGGACGTTTTCGTTGGTACAGGTCTCAATAGGGCGGCCAGAACGGTGCTCGTCTTCAGTTGATTGCCTACCGCGATTAAATTCAGCTACCCACCGATAGACTGTAGCCTGTGAAGGGGCATTGTCCCTTAAAACCTTCTTCATGTCCGTTGCAATCTCATTTTGAGTCAATCCTTTTAAATGCAAATATTTAATAACCGCACGTTTCTCGTTTTTATCCATTATTTACAACAGCCGCTGGGCAGACGGCTTCCGGCAGTTGCCTAGCAACCACAGTAATGGCCCACGTGACAATTTAAAAATAAAAACTCTGCTAAATAAGTAAGCTAGTAAATAAAAATAAAAATTCTGCAAAAAACAGCTGTCTAATATATTTTTCTCATTACTTATTGATCAACCCTCGTACATACAATCTCATACATAAATACATATATACATATTTGTATACAGTCAAACATACATACACACTCATACATACATGCAATATAGAGATATACATACACAATGCATACATGCATGCATACATAAATACATAGAAATACAGACATACAATATCGGACAGACAGACAGACAAACAGATAGATACATACATAGGGCCTTCATGCATAGATAAAATAGAAAAGAGTGATTTAGAATCAGAGAGGTCATGAGACAGAGGATTTATTAGCTGGGTCACACGGACTATTCCCCCGTCACATAAATTGTATAATTAGGCTGAACTACGTTGAGAAATAATTCACTCTCGAATACTCCTACTCACAACCATTACATTTTATGAATATAAAATTCTCAAGCATAGTGTCACCTGGACGTGCACGATGAGGACACATAAAAGTCCACTATGGGTGAAAACTCGTTCTTGTAAACTGTATTTTCATTTGGTCTGTTCTGAAGAATTTGCTATTCATAGCCTGCTGTGAACATACTTATCAGATATTTGCCATAATGATGATCGTCTTTCCATGGTATTCATGATGAAACATGATGCCATGGCTCGATTTATAGTGATTTTGATGTCTTTTCGGTACTCTGAACTGAACTTTGACGGTTGTTATTTAATGCTCTATGTTTCTTTTTCGCTTTGTTTCTCATTTTTCGGGTTTACTGCGTATACTAGGCTTAATAAGGATGTTCATAAAATAATTATCAGATAACTACCAGAATGATAATTGGCCTGCTTTGGTATTCGCGTAAAAAATGAACTCAACTCATTACTCAATTTTTATAACCAGTTTGATGACATGTGTTCAGTGAGCTGACTCTAGTCAAGGTTATGTGCTTTTTAACTTTGGTATCGGTTTTGGTTGTTGCTTCTGCCTCTTTGGCGTAATAGAAATGTTCATATTCCCATGCATCTATAACTGCAGCATCTTTGTCATTGATTTTTCTGATGTTGAAGCAAGTCGAGTGAAATAACCAACGATTGTTGTATTAAATGTTGTAGTACCAGTAGTAGAAGTAATAGTAGTAGTAGTAGTAGTAGTAGTAGTAGTAGTAGTAGTAGTAGTAGTAGTAGTAGTAGTAGTAGTAGTAGTAGTAATAATAATAATAATAATAATAATAATAATAATAATAATAATAATAATAATAATAATAATAATAATAATAATAATAAATGATAGCGGTAGTAATGGTAGTAGTAGTAGTAGTAGTTGTTGTTGTTGTTGTATACATGTGTAGTAAAAAAAGCAGTAATAGCAATTATTATTTTTTTGCCCCGAGATACACAAGGTCCCTCAGGGTTCCCGACTTAGACATTAATTTAAAACAGCGAAATAACGTATTATTATAATAACAATAATAATAATATTATTATTATTATTATCACTATTATAACTTTTTTAACGCCCGAGGTACAAAAATCCCTCAGGCTCTAAAACTATTATTATAATTACTCACTTATTAAGCGCTACACTATCTAATGACCAAGCATCACTTGAAATCGCTGAGCAATTGTGAGTTAAGGACTTGCTCAAGGTCCCTACACAATAGCCGTCTCAGAGGAGCCTTGATCTTGTACTCTACACGTTCAAAAGTGAGCACTCTTACCAATCGCTGACCGTGTCTCTCCGTCACGACCCGTAATATCGTCATCTGACACGGCAGTACATCTGATGATATGATCGTCATATCCTCCAGTGTGCTTCCTAAAGAACTATCAGATGAAGCTGATCTTCTCATTAAGAGCACCCAGGACTACATGGGAGATTTACACATAAAAGGTAAATTGCAACGGTTCTCAATTTTACTAGACTGGTATTACTGAATTTGATTTGTTTTTCTTATTTTCTCGAAGCTGCATTACCGGACATGTTGTCTATGACATAATTCTTCAAGTCTTTCTAGATTTTGTGCTGCAATGTTCGGTTGCTTTTCGGACGACTTTTCCAACGCTACATTTAGTTCAGATGAACAAAAAGACTTTCTGCATACATGTCTTAGGAGACCGATTAATATAATTAATTAGTTGATGGCCCACTGAGCTTCGGTCGGCCAAGGAAATTTTGCCTAAGCAAGATGTGTAACCTCGGTTCCAGTTGGACAGTTGCCACAGTCCAATAATCCGGGTCTGCATTACATGATAAAATTCGATAGTTAACAAACAAAAGCAAAAAGATAGCAATAACTTACACAATTATACGACAATAATTTGCACACTTGTGATGAACAATAACATTGTAAATATAGTGAGCGTCAGCATAGTCACAAAGCTGTTGCCTATGAAGTTGTATAAAATATATATTACCAACAGTTTAATATAGAAAATTCGGCTGGTATGGCATACTATGACCGTCGTTTTGGTGGAATCGATAGATTAGCGTATCAATGTGTTCAGATTATAGAGAGCACCAGAGCGCGGCGCTCTAATGAAACACTGAGTTTCCGAATTTCACTTGTTAACCTCGATCTCTGGAAGTTGAGCATACCGCTATGATTGATGCAGACGCAGCGCGGTCTGACACTTAGATGCTGGTCGTAGCTGCCTCCAGCGCTGCATACTTACAACCGGATTTACTCAGAAATTCGAACAGATTCCTGTTTCCGTGAATACCAGAGGCCGCCTGTTTTTTCCTGCGTAAGCCGATAGCCCGATGTGAGTCGCTGAGCCTCTGCCTCAGATCAGCATCCACTTAGTGTATACGCGACACAGGGCAACCGCTGGATTTTCATTAATCGTTCCAACAGTTTCCAGCTGCACTGGGAATTCCACTCGTATAGGCGGCCGCGTGGCCAATTCACGCTCAATTAAGGTGTGGCGAGGATTTTACCGGCTAAATGAGAACAATTAGGGGTTTAATTAGGCGATCGTAGACCAGGCCCACAGTTAATACGATTAGACTGTAGCTAAACGACTAGGAAGAAAGGGAAGGACGTTTGGGTCTCTAACAGTAACAAGGGCTTTTTTGCGGTGACAAGCAAAGACAGTCCGAAATCATAGGAAAACGTTTTTCTCAAATTTAAAAAAAATTTGAATTATGGTCGAAATTTAAAGTAGTATTTATAAATAATAGTCCTACTGCCAATCTGGGATGGAACGCCATTGGTTGGACTGGGCACTACGTGAGTGCGAGGGCTCGTCAGTGGTGATATTTCCAGCTATTAGAGAAATATAATTTAGAAATTAGCTTGGCCTTCTGGATGATATCGAGGCGCCATTGAAAGATACTAAGAGGGCCCTTTTTAAATGTTTCGATACATTATACTCTACTTGACATGAATGCATAGATTGTTAGAGGCAATAAAGCTACTTACTTACATGTTTTCTTTACTATGTTTAACTTTACTATGTTTACTTTAGTGAGTTTGCTTTATTAGGCCAACATCCGTCAGGGTCCTAATCTGTGTGCTAGATCGCCTCAGTTGATCAGATCTGACTCGGTGTCTAGAGATAGGACTGCAGGGCATTTGTCGGATGAGGATCCTTGAACTGATTTAATAAATTGATTTAATGGTAGGGCCTATAGGGATTTTAGCAGAGAGAGATATATAAACTCTCTGACAGTCAGAAAAACAAACAAATTATACATGAGGATTAGAAAAACAGACAGGCAAACAGACAGACAAACAGACAGACAGACAGACAAACACAGACACACAGACTAGACATACAGGCGATGCAGATGAAAGAGGCAGACAGAGAAACAGATTAACCATGCAGAATCATAGAAACGCAGAGCCACTGGTGCATTAACTGATATTCAGAATTTGCTGAAATGGTTTGCTTACAGATATATCCTACCACTATAGACCCGCATAAAGAGAAAACCAGAAACGTCTTAGTGCTCACGAGATCATCGCCTGGTGCCTGGCTACTGCAGTTGACGAACCAAGGCCTTGCTTTCTATCCTCCTCCTATATACCGTCTCGCCATCTGTTATACTCTGTGCCCTCATTTTCTTCTAATCCCTCGTGCCCTCATTTTTCTTCTATTCCTCTGCGCCCTCATTTTTAGCGTGCATACGATCATCACGGTCAGAAAAATATATCAAATCCTGTGTCTCACAGCGCAATTTTCCGTTGCACTCCGCGACAAATGAAAGAAAATTTCCATACCTGCATGTCGAGAGTACGATGCATGGGAGGGCCTCAAGGTATTTATTGCCTGTTAGTTGTACATCCTGCACTCAATCCTACTGGGTACGGATCTCAGCTGCGTAAGTAACCCGAATATTGATATGGTCTTAACTATGGAGGTTGGCTGGAGGTAAAACAGTCGCTCATCAACAATTGGTGTCCATCGACCAGGGTACAGTGGTGTAATAAGTGGCATGGTAATGCCAATGGTAATGGTAGTTGCAAATTTATGTAGAGCCACTTCCAGAGAGACTAACCAGAGACGCTCCCGACCTAACACAATGAAACCACGATCGAACAAAACGGTCTGAAAACGTTTGCAGAAAATAAGCAAAGACAGACTGGAAAGCTCATGTCGCGGTTCTTATTCGAATTACTGTATTATACTGTAGGTATCCTTTTAACGGAGAAAGGTGGGCGAGTGCAGGCCTCCCTCAAATTAGTCTCACTGCTAAGGGGGTGACACTGGAGAGGACAACGGCTACAGAAGTTTAAATCCGCAAGAGCTGTAGTCCGCAAGGACTATCGAGAAATGCATGTGGCTGTAGCTATTGGTTGATAGAGAATAGAGAGTTCGGAGTTACCTGGCCTACTCTGGCGACTCAAGGGCTTCGAGAAGAAGAAGGGCCCGAGAAGATCAACGGTGAGCTGGCTGATGGTCGTTGGCAAAGATGAAACTTCTGACACACGAGACAACATCGACAGAGACGAGCACTTGGCAGTGGTTACGAATATTACTGAATTTGACTCTTTGGCAGAGTACATCGATTAGTCGAAGGCTGATCAAGTGTTAGACTCCGATTGCATCGTTTCAATCAGTAGCCATTCAAAATTCAGTATCAGTTTAGGAGCGTGCATATTTGTCTTCCAACCGTAACTGCCTCCCATCGTCATCATTGAAACCGGAAGTGGGCTGGGATAATTTAGCCAGACGATTGTTGAAGTATGTGCTGACCATGCAGTCACTCTTTTGTCAATAGGACCCGTCAGAGGGCACTCTCCTGTCAACAAAATCTGTCGGAGCAGGAGCAATCAGAGGCCACTATACTGTTAACAGAACTCATCTGAGGCCACTCTTTTGTCAACAGGACCCGTTGGAGGCACTATTCTTCCTGTCAACAGGACCCATCTGAGGCCATTCTCCTGTCAACAAGGTCTGTCAACAGGAACCATTGGAGGCCACTATGCCGCTAAAAGAACCCATCTGAGGCCACTCTTGTCAACAGCTTGTCGGAGGTCACTCCTTCCTGTCAACAGGACCCGTTGGAGGACACTTTCCTGTCAACAGGACCCGTCGGAGTGGAGTTTTCTGTCAACAAGAGCCATCAGAGGCCACTGTACTGCTAACAGAACCCATCAGAGGCCACTATTTTGTCAGATGGCACTCTCCTTCCTGCCAACGGGACCTGTCGGAGGCCACTCTCCGATGAAAATGATCCATCAGGTGCCAGTCTTTTACCAGAACGACCAGATGGAAGCCAGTTTCCTGTCAAAGGGAACCGTCGACGATAACATGTGAACTTTGTCTTACGAGTGGATCGCCGTTTGTCGACAAAATTCGTTCCAAAATGGCAGGCATGAATGTGAAGTTGTCTTTTAGGAGCTGAGTACGTGTGCTGACACAGAAGGCCAAATGACCGAAATGAGTCTTACTCTCCTACCTAAACAGAAGTAGGAAAATACACCGATACTTTTCAAGCCATACTGTTGCAGTAGTACAATGATGTCTGAGCTTATCAAAGCCTTACTGCTAGTAAATATGCCCATGTACGTATGAATGTATGTATTCCTATGTTATGTTTATATGCATGTATATAATGTGTATATGTATGTACACGTTTGTATACGTATGTATGTGTGTATGCATGTTATGTTTTTACGTGTTACATTACGGTTGTAAAGGTATGTACATATGTAGGTATGTATGTATGTATGTATGTATGTATGTATGTATGTATGTATGTAGGTATGTATGTATGTATGTATGTATGCATGTAGGTATGTATTTATGTATGTATGTATGTATGTATTAATGTATGTATGTATGTATGTATGTATTTATTTATTTATTTATTTGAACACTTGTAAGCCTATAACGCTTTTTAAGAATCTCCGCAAAAAGCGTTACTTTTATAGCAGTTTGTCATAATGCCAGAACTCTTCAACTCTAACTGCTGACAGCATCACAATATTGCTATGACTTACCGCTGTGAGTCGTATCGAGAGACGCCCAGACAGATCTAAAGATTCGCCTTAAGCTGAAGCTGTCTCGATGTATTACAATAGCCTATAGAAGCAAAGATTTTTTAATCTCATAGCTGTTAGCACTATAAAAATGTACAAAAACTTTTAAGCTTGAGTGACAGCAGTATTACCATAATACCAAACCTTTACTGGAGATGTACCACGGGAATGGAAGGATGCACTCATAGTGCCGTTGTTTCAAAAGGAACTATAAGTGAACCAGTTAACAGTTGTGGGGCGTGGTGGCTCAGTGGTAAGTTCGGCGCCTTGTGACCGGAGGGTTGCAGGTTCGAATCCCACTCTAGCCGCTGCGTACGGACCTTGAGCAAGTCCTTCACTCGCAATTGCTCGTGGCGCTTCGGCGTGAAAATTCCGGTACAGTATCAAATGCTGTCTCCGGGAGCGCCTCTGAGTAGTAGTTGACTTCGAGAGGCGCTATAGAAATATCCTGAATAAATAGAATAAATAAACAGACCAGTCAGTTTAACCAGTGTGGTGTGCAAGGTTAAGGAAAGAATTATTAAGGATAATATGGCGGAATATTTGAATGAGAATGATATTATAAAAGGAAGTCAACACGGATTTACCGTTTGTGTTTGACAAATCTGTTGGAATTCTTTGAGGAAGTCTATGAGAGGATTGACGAGGGAAAACCTGTAGATATAATTTATCTAGATTTTGCCAAGGCAAAACTTGACAAAGTACCTCTTGTAAGGCTGGGAAACAAGTTGCAAGCAGGAGGGATTAGAGGGCAGGTACTAACATGTATTCGAAGCTGGTTATCAGGCAGCAGACAAAGGTGGGCATAGGTGATAAACATTCTAGCTGGACGACAGTGCCAAGTGGAGTACCACAAGAATCATTGCTTGGGCCACTTCTGTTTGTACTTTTTAATAAAGTGGAGGCGATAGGATTTTATCTACAATTTCTAAGGTTGCAGATGATACAAAACTACGTAGAGCAGTGGATTATGAAGATGAAGAAGCGGAGATACTGCGGGAAGATCTAACAAGAATATTTAGATGGTCAAAGGACTGGCAAATGCTCTTTAATTTGGAAGAGTGCTCAGTGATGCATATGGGGAAGAGAAAGAACGAGTTTTCATATGAAATTGGGGTAAGGTATTGAAAGTGAGTGAGGAAGAAAGGGACTTGGGAGTGATTATACACAAGAGGACAACACCTTCAATGCAACGTGCTGAAGCATCAAAAAGGCTAACTCAACTTTAGGTATGATAAGAAGGACAATAGTCACCAGTGACAAGGATCAATACTGAGGTTGTACAAATCGCTAGTTAGGCCACATTTGGAAATGGAACCCATACCTGAAACAGGACATGAGAAAACTGGAGAACGTGCAAAGAAAATCCAAACAAATGATTTGGGGCGACAAGGATTTGAGTTATGAAGAAAGGCTGAAAAGATGTGGACCAACAACATTGGAGAGAAGGAGGAGCAGAGGAGATCTAATTATTGAAGCTTATAAGATTATCACTGGTAAGGAAGCACTGCAGTGGGAGAGCTTCTCTGAATTGTCACCAAACAAGATAACTCGGGGACACAGGTAGGCCTATTATTTAAGAAGCCGAAAGGAACATTAGGGCAGAAATTCTTCAGTGCAAGAGTTGTAGACCTGTGGAATGGTTTGGATGATAGTACTGTCTCAGTTGACACTATCACAGCTTTAAAGAAGAAGCTATAGGAAAATTGGGCTATTAAGTGTTCGAGGTTCATTTACAGTGGTTCTAACACAGACTACACGTCTTCTGAACCACTTAAAACCCATGTTATGTTATGTTAAGTTTCCAAGTCGTACTTCTGACAGTTTTACACTCTGCGAATGACTTATTGCTTGTGGTCTCGTAATGAAATGTTAAGAAGGAGTTCTTATGTTGCAAATATTTGCATAGGCTAAGGAAACTACTTTCATCTGATCTGAGAATCATAAACGAACGTGCTGTATGCAATGCACCAATAAATCGTGAACATGGCCCGTGTTGAGTTTGATATAAGGTCATTGAAGTTAAACCACTCTTAAATTTCCCGTCCTCAGCCAACAATCGGATGCCACCAGTGTGGAAATTCCGCAGTGACTAAGCCAGAAAGTTTGCCGAATTACTTATGCATGCTGTGGTTTACAGCTCGCGGGTGGGGCACAGACAATCCTAGCTCAAGTGTATTCACAGCTTTCTATGCGGTATACACGGATGACTGTCGCTTTGTAAAAGACCGTATACCCATTACACCTGCACAAACTCCAACCTGGCTATTAAATTTCGAAAATTCTTCGTCTTCACTACAACAGGGAAATATCGCATTCTTTAAACAGTCTGGGTAAATATCGCTGATATGTGTACTGTTTGGTAATACATCATTGGCCAACAGGCTCGTTTCCGAAATGCATCTGCTTAAAGGCCGCAACTATCCCTGGTTATAAGATACAACGATTGGACTTCATTACAAAAATATGTTTTTGTGGCTCTTAAAAACTGTAGGCTTCCTTCGTAATTTATTGCCAAATAAAGTTCTTAAGAATCTGCAAAATATAGACCTCATTCGTTCTAATTTGGGGTGGACTTCGATACCAAATAGAATATTTTCGACTGTGAAAAATGTAGAGGCCTCCTTCGACTAAATTTTTTGCGTAAGAAAAAGATATGAATCTGTCTCGAAAGAGATTCTCTTTCTTTCATTCAATCTAATGCTCGATTGTAATTGGTAGGCTTCGTGGACCTATAAGTGTCCTGGGCAGCTTAAATTAAACTTACTGGGTTTACATACATACATATATACATACATACATACATGCATGTATGCATACATACATACATACATGCATACATACATACATACATACATACATACATACATACATACATACATACATACATACATACATACATACATACATACATACATACATACATACATACATACATACATACATACATACATACATACATACATACATACATACATGCATGCATGCATGCATGCATGCATGCATGCATGCATGCATACATACATACATACATACATACATACACTGTGTCCCGATGAAAAGTGGACCCCAAGAAGAAGTGTCATAATTCGGTCAAAACTTTTAGCATTTACCTGAAATTTTAAACACAACAACAGTAGCCATATTGCCACCAAATCCTAACGCCGTTTGGAAATGTTAGCAAGTTTGTCAAGTTTGTGAACGTTTGAGACGCAGCCCTGAAAATGGGAAATTTCCAACATACATGAGCCATAAGGAAGTGATTTTCAGCTACAGCTGGTGTTCAGAATGTCCTTTTTGTTCACGGACACACGACCGTAGACGTGGACGCCACTGTTTGATGGCGCGATCGATGATCACGTGGTCAAACAGCTGCCACGCTTCAATCAGACGCGAAATCCAAACCTGGAGCGTACTGGAGGAGCGCGTTTGTCGTTCCCGCATTCGTGACGTCGATCACCTGATTGAAGAGTGGCAGCTGTTTGACCACGTGATCATCGATCGGACCATCAAACAGTGAACAAAAAGGACATTCTGAACACCAGCTGTAGCTGAACTTCACTTCCTTATGGCTCATGTATGTTGGAAATTTCCCATTTTCAGGGCTGCGTCTCAAACGTTCACAAACTTGACAAACTCGCCAACATTTCCAAACGGCGTTAGGATTTGGTGGCAATATGGCTACTGTTGTTGTGCTTAAAATTTCAGGCAAATGCTAAAAGTTTTGACCGAGTTATGACACTTTTCTCTGGGGTCCACTTTTCATCGGGACACAGCGTACATACATACATACATACACACACACACATACATACATACACACATTGGCAGAAACAACTCAGTTTGTACCTATAAATAAATAAATACGGCCGATCTGACAAATATTATTTGCTCGGTCAGTTGAAATGAATATAATGACGTGGAGGAGAGTGTCAGCGACTCTCATTGGCATCTCATTGCTATGCTTCAACGATCACAATTTCACTTCATCAATACTTGTGGAATCTATTAAAACTTTCTTGAACGATAGTAAAAAAAATGTGACGTTATGTCTTGCAGACGACCTATTCAAAAGCCAGCAATCACCTCAACAGAATAACTTGGGCTAAACTAGACAAAGCTGGTCAACGTTATCATAACTCGCAAGGTATTAAGAAAGCTGAGAGTTTCTTTTGGACTGTAGGACTGCAACGTAGCAAAGGAGCGCTCGTGAATAAGCCGGTGCTTTGCGCTCAGCTTTACAGTGGCGCTTTAGAAAATTGGAGATTACGATTACGATTACGAAGGGGACGCTGGTTTCAGAAAACAAGACAAGAGGAGCGCGTGAATTTGTCAAATTCAAACAAGTGGAACGATCGTGAATTAAACGGCACCTATGCATGCACCTTAAATGAAGTGTCACCGTAGGCCAAGACTGTTAAATGTAGAACGAATGTTTCCAGATGTAGAATAGAAGGTCAGTTATGTCAGACGCCAGACAGATGACTGTAAGGTCCTGCTACAGATCGAGGCCTACTTAGTCTATAATAGGCCAGAGGTGATTACTGTCGACTATGATAGGGTATGACAATTTCTTTTAGGCTGTGTGGATTCTTTCATTGAGGCCCTACGCTGCAACCTACACTAAGCTCTCAGCGATTGTCACGACTCATAAAGAGTCTGGAGAAAATAATAGTCGTGGCAGATATCACTTTTTCACAAAGCGAGTACGACATGGTTGAAAAATATTTGCACAAAGCATGTGCGACTGTACGTAGGCGGCACATGCGCAGATATATTAATGGCGTATGTTTTGGCTATGAGGACTGAAGAGGAGGAAGAAGAAGAAGAAGAAGAAGAAGAAGAAGAAGAAGAAGAAGATGAAGAAGAAGAAGAAGAAGAAGAAGAAGATGAAGAAGAAGAAGAAGAAGAAGAAGAAGAAGAAGAAGAAGAAGAAGAAGAAGAAGAAGAAGAAGAAGAAGAAGAAGAAGAAGAAGAAGAAAGAGAAGAGCAGTCCCTTAAGCTAGCCCCGACTCAGCCACGGGTATACAAAGTGTTAGCGACTTCATTTTCTTAGCCTCGGCATATGAGGGCGAGTAACGAGTCCTCTCCCTCGCCGTCTTGTCTTCCCACCTGTTGACAGAAGAAACTCCAAGCCAGGCCCATGCATACAGACAGTCAGAAGGATCATACGGCGAATGAACTTTGAAACAAGACGTTTACAGCATTCAACAAATACGGATAGACAAAGAGTACACTACAGTGATCGTAAACTGTCACTGAGACAATCATGCGGTGACAAAGAGGACTGGTCACCCGCCCTAATAAGACGAGGCTAAGAAAATGAAGTCGCTAACACTTCATAGTTCATACCCGTGGATCGTGGTTAGTTTAACGGTGAGTGAGCGAGTGAGTGTGTGAGTAAACATATGAATGTACCTATATTTTCAGCAGGTTATCAATGTATGTGTGTGTGTGTGTGTGTGTGTGTGTGTGTGTGTGTGTGTGTGTGTGTGTGTGTGTGTGTGTGTGTGTGTGTGTGTGTGTGTGTGTGTGTGTGTGTGTGTGTGTGTGTGTGTGTGTGTGTGTGTGTGTGTGTGTGTGTGTGTGTGTGTGTGTGTGTGTGTGTGTGTGTGTGTGTGTGTGTGTGTGTGTGTGTGTGTGTGTGTGTGTGTGTGTGTGTGTGTGTGTGTGTGTGTGTGCGCGCATCTATCCTCGCTTATATAGCGCATTCATCAGAACTTCTCGAAGACTCTCTTCGCAAGTTTAATTAATGTCAGATTTAGTAAAGAACGACAACGTTTATTTACAGGTAAATTATACCGGAAGTGTCGGGAAAGTCACCATTAACTGCTTTCGCATACACGTATAGAACCAAGTCAATCTGTGGATTTAATGTCGACTACATACATACATACATACATACATACATACATACATACATACATACGTACATACATACATGCATGCATGCATACGTACATCCATATATACATCGCAGCAGCCTGGAGCGGTTTCTCCAAAGAGTGAAAAGAGCCGGCTACCTGAGTGGCTCTGCACCTGGCGTGGAGCAACTGGTCCTTCGAGCCGACTGTGCCTTGCTCTCATCCGTGCTGCATAATCCTTTCCATGTGCTCCGTGTTGTGTTCCCGCCTAAAATCAGTAGACAGTACAATTTCTGTCCTCGACCGCATGACTTTACACTCCCCCTAAGGACGATTCCAATTTTGTCCCAAGAGTTCTCTATGCCACATTAAAATAACTCTTTCTTTACTTTAATTTATCCAAAAAATTTAACGTTTTCAATACTTGTTAAGTTTCCAGCCTCTCCTAAATCCTCCAACATTACATTACTATTACTTAGCATCACTAATGTATTTGTAACATATTGCGGTTTGTCAATGTGAGTCGATAATAAACGAATAATAATAAAAACATACATACATACATACATACATGCATACATGCATATATATACATGCGTACATACATACATAAATAAATACATATATACATGCATACATACATACATCCATACATACATACATGCATACATGCATGCATACATACATAAATACATGCATACATACATACATGCATACATACATACATACATACATGCATGCATACATACATATATACATGCGTACATACATGCATAAATAAATACATATATACATGCATACATACTTACTTACCTACATACATATATACATACAATCATACATACATTCGTAAGTACATTTTGACACTTGACACTTGTTTATTTGGTAACCAAACTTTTACAGTTAAAGCAGAAACATGAATTATTATTATAGTCCAAAGTTTGGCTACACAGGAGGCCCAAAAGGGGTCAAATGACCCCGCTACAAGGGCCACCTGGGTAGTAGTACAGTAAGTGGAAAGCAGTCAATCATCCATCATTCTTAACTCAGTACTTAATTAAAGCAAGTAAGTATAATTATCGTTGTACAATGTTTTCACTGTTCATAACAAGAACTTAACTAACGCCAAGATAACATAACCTGTGATCAATCAAGTGAACATTTATAATAATTCCGTGAATTAAACTTTTAGAGAAAACCTCAGCTTATTCATGAGCAGTCACCTAAATACATACTTTCATGCAAAATTAGCCCACACGCATATATGCACACTTATACCCATTTGTACCCAAGCGATACAACCTACTTATAGACCTGAAAGCACTCATACCTTTTCATAGCCCTACATATATGCATGCGTGTCAACAACATACATACACTCTCACATGCATACACACAACACGCATACAAACACTTAAACAAACATACATAGATACATACAGATTAGCACATGTCCACACACCATACCATATACATACATACTCAAATACCAAATTGATTACACAATCTGCAGAGGAGTAAATTAACCCTTCTGTAAAAAAACATTAATTCATAAAATGTGATGTTAAAGTACATCCGTATGATGTAGTATACAGTGCATTTAATATGCAATAAGATAGAGGTTACCTAATGAAACCCTTAAGAGATTATCTAATACAGTTGAGAAGTAAAATACTTCATTGTAATTGAAAAATAGTTCACATCAATGCATCTGTAAATTAGGTAAACCAGCTATGCAAAATAAAAATAAAATAAACAATGCATCAATGGTGCATGTTACACCAATGTCTCAACAGAGCAGGTTTCACAGAGTGACTATGAATCAGATACATAAATACATACATACATACACACATACATACATACATACATACATACATACATACATACATACATACATACATACATACATACATACATACATACATACATACATACATACATACATACATACATACATACATACATACATACATACATACATACATACATACATACATACATACATACATACATACATACATACATACATACATACATACATACATACATACATACATACATACATACATACATACATACATACATACATACATACATACATACATACATACATACATACATACATACATACATACATACATACATACATACATACATACATACATACATACATACATACATACATACATACATACATACATACATACATACATACATACATACATACATACATACATACATACATACATACATACATACATACATACATACATACATACATACATACATACATACATACATACATACATTTCTGTCACTGACTCGTCACGGGTTCGACCAGATAGGAGCGCGTGAAGGCAAAAAACACACCCTGCATAGAGCGTTCCTATCGTACAATCTCACCTTGCAATAAATTTCTTACAACCTGAAGGCGTATAAAAAAAATTATCTATTCGAATGTGAAGCATAGCATGACTACCAAAGTGAGGACGAAGGTTCTGCTGTCATGTAAATCAAGCAGGGGTGGTTTGTGGATTCATTTCATGGCGATGTTGTCAGGGCCCTGCCCCTGCTTACCTTCGAGAGCTTTGCTGCACAGTTTCAGGTGTCCAAGGCCGACGTACCCTCCGCTCAGCGGGAAAAGGGGTACTTTTAGTTCCATTTGCTCGTTCCACGACTATGCAAAGTCGAGCTTTTTCAGTGGTGGGCCCGGTAGTCTGCAATAGACTTCCCTTAGAGCTCCGCATGTGCCCTGGGGTCACCCCTGGCATATTTCTTGCAAAACTTAAAACTGTCTTATATGAACGTGCTGATGTCGGGAGCGCCTCTGAGTAGTTCCCTTGAAGAGGCGCTATATAAATCTTCAAATGAATGAATAAGTGTCAGCGATTCAGGTCTTTTAGATAGTCATGTCTAGAGTGTCCTTGTAAGTTTCCCAAAGGCCCTCTGGCCCTCTATCTGTAGCCACATAGAGAGGCATTGATAACGGTCGGTCTATGACTACCGTTTTCACTTTCATTGTGTCTCCTAAAGTATACAATGTACATAAATGAACACAAGGACTCTATTAATTTATAATAGCAGAATGTCAGCCTATGTTACTTCAAATCGTCTTTAGAGCATAAGCCTAGAGTTGATAATAAATTGCCGGAAGTGTCGGGAAAGTCACCATTATATATATATATATATATATGATATATATATATACAGTGCTTTTTT
Organism: Allolobophora icterica; assembly: GCA_963556255.1. Taxonomy (NCBI): domain Eukaryota; kingdom Metazoa; phylum Annelida; class Clitellata; order Crassiclitellata; family Lumbricidae; genus Allolobophora; species Allolobophora icterica. The sequence goes on from OY744602.1 coordinate 22,850,695, forward strand.
TCTAGAATAAAAGGTTCCGGAACGGAACAATAGGTTCCGGAACGCAACATTTATGGGCGGGCTAAAATCACGAGGAAAACGGGATTGGGTGTTGGTAGGGGTCTGAATAAACACTGAAAACAGTTCAAAAACACTGAAATTAAATTAAAATAACAAAATTATTGTTTTTATTATTAAAATAAAAAGAAATATTTTTAGTAGCTGAAAAAAGTGCCGGAACGCCGTTCCGGCTCTTTCCGGCTGAAAAAAAGCCCTGTATATATACATATATGTATATATATATATGTGTATATATAATTTTATATATATATATATACCGCGGTCGTTTACGTTGAATTACATTCAAGAACGGATAGGAGTACCCCTATAGAGTCTGTGTTTTGCCGATAACAAATTAATATGTAAATTGTAGTGGCTGCTCATTGAGTAAAGAATCCATTTGAAAATCTGCCTTACAGTTCACAAAGTGGTACATTTTTACCAACCGACTTACTCTGTTCCATGCTCACCCCTCCCACTATAATAGACACTGCACTCATTCAATGGTTCTTGTGACTCTTGATGTGCCCTGAACCCGAACAGGGTTCTCGGCCTTTCTCCGTCGTTGTTCCGAAGCTTAGCTGGACAATTCGTTTCCTTCAGTCAATTCTTTAGTGTAATTCGGGTCTAAACTTCAGACTCATCTCTTTCAACTCGCATACCCACCTTTGCCTGGCTTCTCGTTTCTCTGAACCATAATGGATTTCGACACCTTTTTTCCAATAGATTTTCTGAGCGACCATCATCTGTTTTCTTGGACATTGTTATAACGGCGCTAGGAAACTCATTAGTTAGATTACTATATCAGATTGAATGTCGCTTTTATCAAATGAGAATTATAGGATGACTGAAGTGTCAACCTTAGGATATTTCTGGCCCTGTATGGGGCCCCTGTGACACAAGACAAACTGTTTTTCATTACCAATCATTTATTTTAGTAGATTGTCAACAAGTACAACAAGTAAAATTTAAAATTTAAATATAATAGCGCTAATATAGTTTTGAAATAAACTGTTGGTATATTTTGATGTATTTATTTTTATTGATAAAAGAGAAGATTTAATCGATACCATATTATTATTGTAATTAGGGTGTCTTGTTCATGTTAATTTTCTGTGACATTTTCGGGCCCCAAGTTGGGGACCCTGTGCGACTGCACGGTTCGCACACCCCTAAGGCTGGCACTGATGACTGGGGATTTCTGGATTAGGTACGGGTCTCAGAGCGTATAGCAAGACATTTCAAGTATTGACCCATAAATCTGGCAGCAGCTTCTACCAATTGCAGTTGAAACCTGAGGAATTAGAACAAAGTGATTTTGGAATATGTTAGAAGCAAATCTGAACAACTTCGTGCAAGTCATTTGTGACGACCTTCGCCAGAATGTTGGTTATTTTATGGTTTGTTTCATATATGCTAACAAACTTATATTAGATCAAACATGATCCCCACTTGAGTTATGCAAATGCACAGTTTATGGGATCTTAACGCGTGAAGTTGGCTCTTGAATGGGAACGGAACTACACCAAGGACAGAGGACACAGGAGTCCGATAAACAACTTATATCTTTAAAGTAGCTATTCCAAAAACCAGGTCACACTATATATGTATATCTTCAGTTTTCACAGCGCTCGTGAATAGGCTCATGACCTGCGCTTCGTCTTCGAGTGGCACTTTAGAAGTTTGGAGATTACGATTTACTATTTCAATGTCGAAGATCCTCAAAATATCATGTCGTAACAACAGTCTTCAACCTCTTTGTATCTACTGCTTGATGGTTTCATAAAATCCTTTGTGTTCAGTAGGAATTATGGAACGGCAAAGTTTCAGCAGATCTGGGTCTCGGTGTTTTAATATTTCAGCTTTGAAGTACTCTGTCAGTTTAACTTCGAGTAGCAGGTGGTTGGAGCTCTGTGCCATGCATGGACCGGCGTGAACTCCATCTCATGTTAAGTGTATTCGAAATGTTTCACATTTGTCTCCACGCCATCTCCAGTTTGTCTTCCAGGGCGGATATATATAATTGACACGCAAAGGAGAGATTTTCTGAAGGGCATGATCAAGAGAGAATGTACATTGGGTGGCTTGATCCTGTGGTGATACTAGGACTGTAAGTATAGGATTGCCAGTGCATAACTCCTAGCCAGACTCATCCGATCCTCCGCCTTCCAATTCTTCTTGTCCTAAACGACACCCGCCTTAACAGCTGCTCTGCCTCCTCTCTTGATCTGCCATGGCCTGCATGGTAACTGGACCCTGACCTCCTTTGGACTACTCTTTGGAAAAACCCCTCTGATTTGACGCAGCGCTAGTGAAAGTTTGGAGATCACCATTACGATTACTGTCTTCTTATCTGACAGTTTTAATAATAGTCTTTAGCATTCCACTCCAGTGCTGTGTACAGTGTACACGCCAACCTGTTAAGCTTTCTCTTCCACGTTGCATTAACGATGTCTACCTCCATCTGCGTGTGGTCTCGTACAAGATATTTCTGATGGATTACTTAAGGGTTAGGTCTCGCATTACTAAAAAGTTCACAGGGCTAAAAAAAAATAGTCGCGTTTCTGTTCTGATATATTATTTCAGCCATCGAGTTTAACATAGTATATAACAACCTATAGATCTATGATGTCTGGCACGGGATTTAGATATTCGGTCAGATGTACAGCTAGATCTATTGCTTCCAAACCACCTAATTGTATAATGTATACGGTAAAATTTTGTACGACTAATTCCCTTCTGTAGTAGACCCCTATATGTTTCGGTTGAGAGACTCTTTGGGCAAGGAAGAACTTGCTGTAGATCCTGTGTTACTATAGAACTCTGTATAGGATTGTTATTGCAAATTCATATCAGCAGTAATTAGAGTTTCTGGCAAAATCCTTTTTACTTCATGCATGCATGATAGATAACCATGTTGCGGTGTGACAACGTGTGGTGCTAATAAACGAATGATGATGATGATGATGATGATGATGATGATGATGATGATGATGATGATGATGATGATGATGATGATGATGATGATGATGATGACGATGATGATGATGACGACGACGATGATGAGGATGAGGAGGAAGAGGAGGAGGAGGAGGAGGAGGAGTCCAAACCGACTCTTCTATCAAACTTTTTTGTGAGTTATAGCATTGACCACACTGATCTTTACGTGGATTGCAAAATCAGGCATATATATTGTTTTGGATAATATTCGTATTTAGTTCAAAGACCTTGCATAGGCCTATGTGTATGTATACGTGCATAATTATGCATACGTATGTACAGAGGCACCATGAACCAACCATGCACCGCCGACCGCTTATCTATGGATCTATAGTACTTAGTCTTGGTCTTAAAGTATCGTTGTCCACTCTTTAAAAAAAACAGACATTCTCTTTTAGGCGTATATCCTGGGATAATGACTTTCAAACATAGTCTGCATTAAAGACTATATATACGCATAGGCCTATATGTGTATTCTACATGCCTAACATAAACGCATATATAATATATACAAACTACACATGCTTGTATACAGTGTATACATATGTACATAAATATATGCATGTATAGGCTATGTATATGCATGCATCATATTAGTGCCCTGGCGTGACGAGTGTACATTGGTCCGGTCATGCATGGCTGCATCGCTTAGGGCAAAGGTTTAGTTCATAATACGCCGATCATTAATAAATTAAACCTTATAAGCTTTTTTACTAAGGTCAGAGGTCAGGCCAGGTCAGGTCAACGACAGCAACCAGGGCATAGGCCAAACCGTATATATAGCTTTTAAATCATGAAAATACAGCCTTGTTGCATTAACACGCCGAGCCATTGTGTCCGTCCATCAGTCGATGCCCCTCCTGTCGGTGATTGCCAGTCGTATCTCTACCTGTCTCTGTGGTTTCTCTCTTCCATCGATTCGCTTCTATAGGTGCCTCTGCCTATTTTTATTAGTCTGTATTTGTGTTTGTCTGGATACCTTCGTCTACTTACATCTAGATCTGTCGTCGGATGCCTGGATCTGTCTCCGGATGCCTAGACCTGTCTCCGGATGCCTAGACCTGTCTTCGGATGCCTAGATCTGTCTTCGGATGCATAGATCTGTCTTCGGATGCCTAGATCTGTCTTGGGATACATAGAACTGTCTTGGGATGCATAGATCTGTCTTCGGATGCCTAGATCTGTCTTCGGATGCCTAGATCTGTCTTCGGATGCCTAGATCTGTCTTCGGATGCCTAGATCTGTCTTCGGATGCATAGATCTGTCTTGGGATGCCTAGATCAGTCTTGGGATGCCTAGATCTGTCTTCGGATGCCTAGATCTGTCTCCGGATGCCTAGACCTGTCTCCGGATGCCTAGATCTGTCTCCGGATGCCTAGACCTGTCTCCGGATGCCTAGACCTGTCTCCGGATGCCTAGATCTGTCTTCGGATGCCTAGATCTGTCTTCGGATGCCTAGATCTGTCTCCGGATGCCTAGACCTGTCTCCGGATGCCTAGATCTGTCTCCGGATGCCTAGACCTGTCTCCGGATGCCTAGACCTGTCTCCGGATGCCTAGATCTGTCTTCGGATGCCTAGATCTGTCTTCGGATGCCTAGATCTGTCTCCGGATGCCTAGACCTGTCTCCGGATGCCTAGATCTGTCTCCGGATGCCTAGACCTGTCTCCGGATGCCTAGACCTGTCTCCGGATGCCTAGATCTGTCTTCGGATGCCTAGATCTGTCTTCGGATGCCTAGATCTGTCTTCGGATGCCTAGATCTGTCTTCGGATGCCTAGATCTGTCTTCGGATGCCTAGATCTGTCTTCGGATGCCTAGATCTGTCTTCGGATACATAGAACTGTCTTCGGATGCCTAGATCTGTCTTGGGGTGCCTAGATCTGTCTTCGGATGCCTAGATCTGTCTTCGGATGCCTAGATCTGTCTTCGGATGCCTAGATCTGTCTTCGGATGCATAGATCTGTCTTCGGATGCCTAGATCTGTCTTGGGATGCATAGAACTGTCTTAGATGCCTAGATCTGTCTTGGGATGCCTAGATCTGTCTTCGGATGCCTAGATCAGTCTTGGGATGCCTAGATCTGTCTTCGGATGCCTAGATCTGTCTTCGGATGCCTAGATCTGTCTTCGGATGCCTAGATCTGTTTTCGGATGCCTAGATCTCTCTTCGGATGCCTAGATCTCTCTTCGGATGCCTAGATCCGTCGTTCTTTATTCGGTGTCAGTATTCCTCCTTTTTGATTTATACACGTAAGGAGTGCGATAGTCCAGTCACTCCAGTGGTTAGCGTGCTGGAATTTTAACTGAGAGGTCGGGAATTCAAATCCCTGCTTGAGTAGACCTTTCGTCATATGCCGAGGCTGAGAAAAAATGAAGTCGCTAATGTTTACAACCCAATGCAACTTCTCAAACTAGCTTAAGGGACTGCTCTTTGTCCACCTACATTAATTCAGTGCACCGACCACAAACAGGCCAACTGAAGGCCTTAACGCTTATATGAACAGAGCGCCCATAGAACTTACATCACAAGGCCACCATCGAGCAACAGGGCCACCAAGGGAGAACGGAGCCACCTAGCGAGCAGTCAAACTGTAAGACCAAGTTCACTTAGCCCTTAGTCCTAGAAAGAGAGAACTCCTTGCGGAATTAAGCAGTTGTTCTATTAAACAAATTCATGAGATGCAAGATTGCTTCTATGAAGTAAAGCGATTCAAGGACGCACAAGCATAATTTTGATTCAAATCATGACAGCAGGTACGTCTTGCCCTTCGGCGCTCGCGATCAAGTTGGAAGGACGGATGGAACGATGAATGGATGGACGGATGAAGAATGAATGGATGGATGGACGGATGGATGGATTGATGAATGGAAGGATGGATGGATGGATGGATGGATCGATGGATGGATGGATGGATGGATGGATGGATGAAAGGATGGATGAAAGGAAGGATGGATGGATGGATGGATGGATGGATGGATGGATGGATGGATGGATGGATGGATGGATGGATGGATGGATGGATGGATGGATGGATGGATGGATGGATGGATGGATGGATGGATGGATGGATGGATGGATGGATGGATGGACGGATCGGTGGATGGATGGATGGATGAATGACGGGATGGTGTAGCTAAATGGAATCCGTTGTAATGTTATGATCCCTTGATGTTTTGTCATCAACTTCTCGTATACAATGAATTATCAGAAACAACAACTATTTGTTGAACAATGCACCTCGTAATGATTCTTTCTGTAGTTGAGCTTAGAAATTTATGGCAGAGTGAAACCAGGTTATCTTATTTGACTGGATGACGAAAGTTTCGATTACTATATCCTAACGACACCTAGCGACATCAGGACCTGATCAGGCGGCTCTTGTAGCATCCTCGAAGAGTGGACTTGCGTTCAGATGTCCTTTGAGATATTCGCCAGAGGGCCTCGCATTCCTTTTGCTGTCTTTCAAGTTGGAAGCCCAAGTAAAATTTATAGAGAAAGACATGAAGTAGGAGGAAGTCTCGGGAACGGTTGATGAAGGAGAAGGAGGAAGAGGGGGGAAAAGGTAGAAAAGAACGGGCAGATGTAGAAGAACTTCCGAAGAAGAGGGAGAAGGAAAAGAAGATGGCGAGAGAGGAAGAAGAGGGAAAAGGTGAAGAACAATGTAAAACAGGAGACAAAAGAGGAGAGGAAATGTGAAGTATTATAAATTCATTTGATACAGTTACAATCATTTCCTTTAATTTTTTCTGATCATTTAAAAATGATTTATCTCGTTTGCAGACTTTCTGAGAAGCGGTTCGAACCCGCAACACTCCACCTTTAGAGAGACGAACGATTAACCAATCAGCACCTCTGTATCACGTGGTCGGATCTGACGTTATCTGACGCGATCCAAAGACCTGCACGAAAAACCCATCTACAATGCAACAATTAATGCATATTTTGATGTATGTACTGTATACGCATTCTTGTATGAATACACGCATGCATGTATGTATATAATAACCTCCTTAATAATATATGTATATTCATTCATTTGAGCATTTATATAGCGCCCCTTCAAGAGGCTACTCAGAGGCGCTCCCGACTCCAGCACGGACACGAGCCGTGCTGAGTCCGTGTTTACACGCCGAAGCGCCACCTAGCTTCAAAGTATATGAATAGTATATGAATGTCTGTATATGTGATGTATAAAATTATATGTATGTCTTTATGGATGTATATATATGTATGTTTTATGGATGGATTTACGTATATAAAATCGAGAGGAGTGGCGACATCGGACATTGAACCTGCCTGAAGGCAGAGAAGTACGTATATATGTATGCATGTGTTTATGTATGTCTTTATGGATGTATGTGTGTATGTATGTATGTATGTATGTATGTATGTATGTATGTATGTATGTGTGTATGCATGTCTCTATGTACGTATGTTACGTTTTGTATGTTTTTATGGATGTATGTATGTAGGCCCCTATGTATATATAGATGTATGGATCGTACGTACGTATATTTGTATGCAATGACTATTTAGAAAACACCTTCTAAAAGATCCTTCCATTGGCGCTAAACACAGCATTGCTATCCAATGGATTAAAAAATGTGCGATTTATGGAACACCATTGACAGCTAACCGTGTAGTTCGCTTAAAAAGAATAAACCTAGTTTAGTTGAGTTTGAAGGCAGAGGTTCAAGTGCTGGGATATTTCTCTCCAGATTTACTACCCACCTTCATCGATGGTGGCCGACTCAGTTGAGGCCCAGACTGAGTTATAATATATTGCTGGCTCTTGACACACGCTGCGCGTGGTGGGTCCTGTCTCTGTAGGGTTGGGTTCGATACAGAATACCTGTCTGACTTGACGTGTATACAGTCAGCTGTAGTCAGACGCTAGATGGCACCGCGGTCAACAGATTTAGTCCAATTAGTCATTGTTTAATTGCTTAACGCTGCCTGCATGGCGCCTCCGCGCTTCCTATTCACTCGCCCAAAATGAATCACGTTGACAAGGCTGTAACACCCATTATATTCTGTCACCTCTCTCTCTGTCTGAGCGCGCGTGTGTTAGTGTATATCATGTGTATAGGTGCGTATACATTATGCTGTGAATGTATGTATGTATGTATGTATGTATGTATGTATGTATGTATGTATGTATGTATGTATGTATGTATGTATGTATGTATGTATGTATGTATGTATGTATGTATGTATGTATGTATGTATGTAAGTATTATCAATTATTTGAACTCTGCGCATCCTCTGTTCACACCGGATGTCCCACTCAGTTCTGTATAGCTGGACATTTGTATAGCTCCTTTACCTGGCTATATCAGCATGTATTGGCTTAATGTAGCGAAATTGAAAGAGATGCATTTCTTCTGCTGTTTCAAACGATTATGAAATACTATGAAGGATTGTTACCCCATGTAATTAAGAATGATTTCGATATCAACTGAGATTTTCCATCGTAGTTCTCTATTTTTTCATGGATTTCTATGTATATCTAGCATTTTCAACACTATTTTATGACATCAGTCACACTGCAATCCATCATATCCGATTGAATGATTTCGTATATTTATCCTTTTGGTTTCAACGAATTAGGTTAATAAATCAGCGAAAAGACGAACCAATGAAGAACCAATGAAGAACCAATGAAGAACCAATGAAGAACCAATGAAGAACCAATCAATTGGTAACAATTAAGAAGAATATGGAAGACAGCAAAGCTGGAGGGAGCAAAGAAATGAATGAGCGAAAATAGCATCTAAACGCCAATTATCATGCACATGTGGGAAGAAGGGGAGAAGAAAATGGCACAAGGATCTAACAACAAAGGAAGGAAGGAGGCAAGGAAGGAAGGAAGGAAGGAAGGAAGGAGGGAAGGAAGGAAGGAAGGAAGGAAGGAAGGAAGGAAGGAAGGAAGGAAGGAAGGAAGGAAGGAAGGAAGGAAGGAAGGAAGGAAGGAAGGAAGGAAGGAAGGAAGGAAGGAAGGAAGGAAGGAAGGAAGGAAGGAAGGAAGGAAGGAAGGAAGGAAGGAAGGAAGGAAGGAAGGAAGGAAGGAAGGAAGGAAGGAAGGAAGGAAGAAAGGAAGGAAGGAAGGAAGGAGGGAAGGAGGAAGGGAGGAGGGAAGAACGAAGGAAGGAAGGAAGGAAGAAGGACAGAAAGAAAGATGGAAGGAACGAAGGAACGAAGGAAGGAAGAAGGAGAGGATGGATGGGATAGATAGATGGATTGATTCATGGATGGATGGATGGATGGATGGATGATGGATGGACGGACGGAAGGATTGCTCGCTTCCTTGATTGATTGAAAGAACAACGAAAGGAATAAAGGAAGGAAGATACTTGAAATAAGTATCATAATACGATTTTCCAAAAGCTTTTAATCCTCGGCCCTATAGAATCTCCGAGATATCGGCGGAAAGGAAGAGGACCCTCTTTCACTTATCATCCTCAATGACGTCAACTATACAGCGACACAGAATCAAGTCATGATTAGATTTGACGTGTGTCACATTCCGCAGCGTCAGAGTCATCAAGTCACCGTTGTCTGTTGTGGCGAACGAGGGCCACCATACATGCGACCTACGGACGGAGGGACGCCGCTGGCCGACGAGACCCCACCTGGCTCGAGGCTTCGGTCGGTCGCTATTTGGCTTCGGGATATGTAGACATCGTGGTGTCGCTTCTGTCAGCCGGGTTTAATGCCTTCGTTGGGGGCCAGCGGGAGGGCAACCCCTGACGCCAGCCGTATCTTAATCACCTCTGACGAATGATGCAGATATATTGGAATGACAGAAGGATACCTAGCGCATATCAGACGATATATTATGGGCATCTCTCTCTATCTGTCTGTTTCAGTCTCTCACTTTGTTTCTGCTTCATGGATGCATGTCCCTGCAGTGTAGTTTTTTCTAACTGTCCCTTTCTTCAAAAGACTAAAGTCGATTTAACTCGTTTAATATTTAACTATCCGATGCTGCAAAATCTATTAATTGCCAATTTGCAATTAACGAGTGATTACTTAGCATAGGTTCTCATAGTTAGGGAATTTCTTTAATTCTGTCGTTTTAATTGCCTTCTTCGCTGCTCAAAGTAACTTCTTCATTTCTTTATCATGATTTTATCATGTCGGACCAATCCTCCATACTTCCTGTCTTATACTGGGGCAATTCTTTTTTATAACGCAGCTGTCTGCTCGTAATTTGGGAGTTGCGTTTCATTCATTCAATTATTCGTTCCTTGATGAATCAATGAACATAATAATTCAATACGTAGGTCAGTCCACTATTGCATTAATTCGTAACATTTGAATGATTTGACTCCACATTCTTTTGTGGTTTGGTTGTCTGGCAAATGCCCTGGGATGTATACCCACCTTGGCTATTATAACGCGTTTCTTATTGGCATTTCAAATGCTAACTTGATTATGCTTCTACGGAAGTGAGAAAGGAATGCCGAACAAATAATGAACTCTTTACCAGTCAACACTGAGGCGCCTCCAAGATCTTCCCACTACATAGTTGACTATAGTGCCTCACTACAAGGCTAAGACCCGCGGGGCCGGAACAGCAGACGTCGGCTTCACAGCTTTTTATAGCCAATCCAATGATCAACACCTGCTTCACTAAATAACGCTTTTTTCTGTGTCAGATAATTGTAATTGTAATTGTAATTGTAATTACGACAATTTGTATAGCATCGTTGGTAGCAAGCTACTTCTAGGATGCTTCACAAAAACGCATGCACACAGTCTACTGTCAAGGTTAATGCTCGGAGGTTTTGCTTAGTAAGTGAAGTTTCAACTGTTTTTTAAAAACAAAGATGCTTTTGGCTTCCTGGATATCAGCAGGAAGACTGTTCCAAGCACGCGGGCCAGCGACCCGAAAGGCCCGATCGCCCATTTTGGTTTTTGTCGCTGGCACGAATACATCTGCGGATTTTGCTGATCGCAATCGCGACCGATTAGGGTCGTCCGATAGCGGCCTGATGTTGTCTGCGAGATAGCGTGGTGCGCAGTTATTCAGGCATTTGTGCACCATGATGCAAAGCTTATACTTGATCCGCTCGCCTATTCTGAGCCACTGAAGATCTTGGATCACGGCTGTGGTTTCAGATAGTTTCAATATTGTCTCCAGTTTGTGCGAGTATAGTTATATGGTTAGTGTGTTCGACTGTCAACCCAGCGCAACGAGTTGTTTCGAAATTTATGACAACTTGCGACCCTTAGCTAATTATGAACTGAGTATAATGGGAAGATCAGACAGCGACTGAAAGTGCTGGCCTCCCGCCCTCATATATGCCGAGACTAAGAAAACGAAGTCGCTAACACTTCGTAGAGTCATGCTACCACATGTCGGGTTAGCTTATACGAGTTCTGTGGCGCATAAATTCGTTTGTATAACCTGATGCTAGGTTTAAGGATAAGCATGTCTTTTTAGTTATCTATGTCATTGACAGCATAGGCCTATATACAAGTGTATGCTGGCAACACGCATGGGCATAAAATTATTTTCCTAAAGCCTATTAACAATAGGATTGAGGAAAACTTCCAATGTATACTGCGGAGAGCAGGGAGCCAGCTGCAGAAAACCTGAATTAACGGTTGGCTCTTACATTCGTTTGGTTCGAAGCAGACGATTTTTGCAAAAGGCGGGAAGAAGATGACGAAGTTTCTTCAGTTGAACGGAATTCTTTGACAGAAAAAGACGCCTGGATGGACTCTGTGAATTGAAAAGAACTGCGAGAACGGTGCACGTGCATGGTTAGATAAAGAAATTAATCCATCTGTGGCCCAGGGCCTATATCTTAATCGAACGGTTGCTCACGGCATTGGTTCGCGTGATAAAGTGCAGCGTTGAGTCCGGTAGAAACGAGTGACTCGTCGAAACGACCATCGAAATCGGACGACATATGGGCCAACTTTTCACGTATAGGGACAAATCTGTTAATTGTGTGTTTGATCAACGTTTGACCAAGGAGTTCGTGAAACTCTTTGATCATCATCAGAGTCAGTTTCATCCGAGATTAAGATGCGAAGCCGAAGAGAAGAATACTTGGTGAGACGATGGGATGTTTGCATGGAGGATCAGTTCGGAATTAAGTCAAACTCTATACCCGCGAGGAAGACTCCGGGAGGGCAAACGAAAAGCACTTGTAACTGAAACCGTACGGCAACGAAATGCCCGTACATGTATATATACTATATACTTGCGGAGGTCTGTGAATCGAGTGAATCGTATATATGTCATAGAGGGAAGCACAGTACAGCACAGATTTAAATTAGTTTAATCTGATGCTGGTTGTATGCATGATTATAGTTGAGAAATTAGTCTAACATAGCATTTGATATTAATGTATATATACTGTCTTTGTGAATGGTTGCAGATGGGATTGTTGGCGCCGGGTGCACATTACATATATTCAGAGAGCCATACTTCAATGTAGAAATGATTATAAGGAGCGTTCACCATCTCTATGGGCCTACAATCTGCCCAATGCATTCTATAATTCAAAGTGTGCAGGCAGCTTATATGCAAGACGTCACAGTGCTAATGCTAAAGTCTATAGTGCTAACCTTATAGCCTTTATTACACTGTAAGGCTGAAAGATATTGCTATAGGATTACATATAGACACATACAGAAGATGGCCGCATACTTACAGAAACCCAGGGACCCCAAATGCATGCAACCTGGCTGCCACGCACTGCAGTTAATAAACGATGGACATAAATTCTGACCTCGCGTGTACGTTAGGTCGTGCGTTCCTGCAAAGTTTGCAACAACATTCGGAATAACGATCCATTAGACACATCTGTATAATTGCCTGGCATATAATCCAATACACCAATAGACTTGTGCATATGTACATACATATTTAGTCTATGCTGTATATATATGTATATGTATGTATGTATGTATGTATGTATGTATGTATGTATGTATATATATATATATGAATAATATATATAGGTATGGCTGCCGAGTGAGTGTCGAAAACATCACGTCAGTCCTGAGGAAATTATCGGAAATTCGCCGGCTACTAAATGATTCCAGTTCTAAAAAAGCGGTGGGAGTTACAAGCAACTGTTACAGGATCGATACGTAATGAAAGTTTTTTCTAGAATTTATTCGAACTGGTAACATTATCGTGAAAAAGGAAAATAAAGAAGAATGGGTCAAATAAAAAGGATGGGCAGTGTACTACAGGTTGCGTAGGGTCGAATAAGTAGGTCGAGGCAGAACTGTACACAAAACTATGGCGGTAGAATAAACAGAGGAAACTGAAGAAAAGTACAACTCTACCCTCGGTCGTCCCTTGTAAGTCAACGGATATATTCGTTAACCAATGCGGTCCATACTCGTTAAACAATACGATTCATAAAACAATCGCTAAGCGGAGATTTGTTGCCTACGAAACTCTAACGAACCGCTGGACTTACCTGTGCAAGAGACCCAGAAACAACGTGGGCAGACTGTAATCTTGAGGGTTTCAACAGTTACTGGCGCTTATATACCCCCAGTCATGGCAAAAAGAGAAAAAAAAGTGGAAGAGTTGCTAGACCTTATGGAAGACGAGAGGGTAACGGAGCTGATGGTTGACAGACTGGTCTCACTTTCACCAGCAATAGAAGAAATCCTGGAGAGGAAGATCGATAAAATCATCGACAAAGTCCTCGCCAAGATTAATCCAGTCATAAAGGAGACCATTGAAGACCAGATCACTACACGCTTCGAAATACAACAGGCCAAACAAGTCCTCCTCGAGAAGGAAAACGACCGGCTGCGGATCCAATTAGATCACATGGAGACAGAAGCAAGACAACCCAACTTAGTTATCTATGGGCTTCCGGAGACAGAAATATCTCACGGATCAAAGGGGTCAGCAGAGCGCGAGGCTACTGAGGCGGTATTGTCGCTATGCAACGAAACTTTGGGCCTATCGATCAAAGAGATGGACATTTCATCGGCTTACAGGCTCCCGAAGAAGGGGCAAGATAAGCATCGCACATTGATTGTCAAATTCGTGGGGATGAAGCCTAGAAATCTTGTCTTCGGTGCCCGCTTCCTCCTCAAGAAAACTCGGATCTTTATCAATGAACATCTGTCCTCCTGCACAGCCCAGACTTACGCGAAGGCAAGAGGCCTTGTAAAAGAAGGGAAGGCGGCATCGGTCTGGACTGCCGGAGGTGCGGTGTATCTACGAGCATCTGACAAACCGGGCTGCAAGCCGTTAAAGATCCCCAATATGAAGACGCTTGAGAAGTTTCTACATGAGGAGGATTTGTCTCTCACCAGCCTGAAAGAGCTGGAGAAGCCGCTACCCACATCCAGCGCACTGCACGCTGAGTCAGCACCATTGAAACTTCACTAAGGCACAGTACCTCGTTTTTCTTTTTTTGACTCGTTTGTTTCTGCTTCGACTGGAACCCATCACTGTTATGATTTTATGGTTAAACATTCCCACATCTTCGATAAGATGTGAATCCGCAATTTCTAACGCTTTGACGCACCTTCTATAACCTGCCTACTTTAGGATTTTGCTAGGATTTTGTTAGAAAGGTTACCTGCATGGATTACCTGCACTGTTAATTTCTTACCAGATGTAGTCGGAGTGAAGGCTGCTTCTGTTTATTTTGATTTCCTATGTTAAAATAGCTAAGATCCAGCGTCCTAACTAGCTGATTATCATCGGACACCCTGCTGTACGATTAACTGAGTAACTCTGTTAAAACAACAATTAGATCTACAGTTACTGTTATAACTCAAGAAGTTTAATATTGTTCAGAGGCACGCTATCTTCGTGTATTACGCTTTCTTGAACTGAGTTTGCGAATTGTTATAGAATACTATATAGTCTGTTATCGTCTACTGATGACCTAACCTTTGTAGTCTGTACTTACCATTCAGACGAGCTAATTGTAAACTGCTAGCACTGGACTACTTGCTTAACCGGAATAGCTCTTTATAACTAAAGGATACATTGTTTAGGGTTATAAGTCCAATTTACTTCATTCATTAGCCTATTGCCGCCGAGCATCAGCACAGTAGCCAGCATCACAGCCGGGAGGTCATGTTAGATCGGTTGTTTTGACATGTTAATTTCTATGACAGGGGTATTGGCAATTGCATGCTTGAATGGGTCGGCTGGTCGATGAATAACTTCGATTGCAAGGGAGGAATCGAAGAATCAGATGAATGAACTCGGCTCAGGACTGGCGATGCGTTGAGACTAGCTCAACTGGCTACCAATCCACTTAGGCTGGGCCTACGGTGCGGCACATGCAACCAGTTAATGCAACTAGACCGGGAGGGGCCTGCAGACAGCGTATGTGAGGCTAGCCATTATACGGGGAGTGCGGGCAGTATAAGTGTAGACTGTAGGGCTAAAGACTCAGTAATTTGCCCCAGCTGCGATAGCCCTCTTCCGTATTCAGCGGAAGATAGTGATGAGAGCATGAATGAAACCAACACAATTGACAAAGTTAAAATAAACTTAGAAGAGATTGAAATTGAGGAAGAACTAGAGGTATTCCCGAACGAGGATGAGGAAAAATTTTTGGATGGTTTGAATATGGACCCCGACGTTAACTACTTTAGGAACATAAGCTGGTCAAGCAATTATATATCCCCAGCCTCATTGGCTGATCAGAGAAAAGAAAATGACCGGGGAGAAACTAGCTTGACAGTCCTACACATAAACTGTAGAAGTGTAATGCACAAGTTAAATGCGATCAATGAATTAGTAGAAACACTTCAAACATCAATCATTGCACTATCTGAAACGTGGTTGCATGCCGACCTCGATGAGTCTATTCAAATCCCTGGCTACAACTTCATAGGAAGAGCCAGACCTGGCGAAAGGGGAGGCGGAGTGGGTATACTGATCAAAAAGAATTTAAAATTTCAACACTACGAACTTAAAGAAGAAACAAAAAACCATAAAACCTATGAAAGTCTTTTCATTAAACTGATATTAAAAAACACGACCCCTATTATCGGGGTAATCTATAGAGCTCCATGCAGGCCAGCAGCTGAAGGACTTCAACATGGAATTTGACCAGCTCGTTTCGGGGATCCAAAATAATTCTAAGGATATAATATTGTTGGGAGATTTTAACATAGATCTACTGAAATTGAGCGAACATAAGGAATCTAACATATTTTATAACTCTTTAATAGCCCACCACTGTTTACCTGTTATAACTAAGCCAACTAGAATTACCTCTTCCTCTCGAACTTTAATAGATAATATTTACTGCAGTTCATGGTCAAAATTACTGTGCTCCTATATAGTTGTATCCGATTTGTCCGATCATCTCCCAATATATGCAAAATTTTCCCTAGAAAGTGTCCCAAAAAGAAACAGAGTAAATGAACCACATAGAGTAATAACCGAGGCTGGCAAAACTCAATTCAATACAGCATTAGCAAAGATGAACTGGGATACGGTCAGAAACTTATGCGAGCAAGGGAAAGCTAATGAAGCCTACGAATCATTTATTAATGGTTATAGTCAGGCCTACAATGAAGCTTTTCCATATAGCGAACCAGTAAAAAAACAAAAGGTTAAATTCAAGCAACCCTGGATGACTGGAGGGTTACTCAAATCCTGTAAGAGGAAAAACCTCCTATATATAAAATATATGAAAACCCCTAGTCAACTCAATAAATCAAAATTTGTTGAGTTTAGGAATAAATTTAAAATCATTCGGAATATTGCTGAAAAGAATTACTACACAGCAGAATTTTTTAAGTACCATAATGACTTAAAGATGACATGGAAGACGATTAGAACAGCGATGCACCTAGAAGACAAAAAGGAGAAAATAGAGTCACTAACAATAAATGGAGATAAAGTAGATAATCCAGAGCAAATAGCAAATGCCTTTAATAAATATTTCACGAGTATAGCAAGTACCCTAGCGAGTAAAATTCAGGATCCAACTTGTTCGTTCGAGGATTACTTGCCTCCCTCCCGCCTTAATTCAATGGGACTGATCTTAACCTCCCCCGAAGAGGTTACAAAAATTGGGCAGACCTTAAAAAAAACTCACTCCAAGGGATTGGATGACATCGATCCTTATATTGCTACCCAAAATTTACCTCTGGTAGTATACCCCCTAACCGACATAATTAATTGCTCCCTCCGAAATGGAATAGTTCCTGAATCACTAAAAATTGCAAAAATAACACCAATCTTTAAAAAAGGCGATAAAGAAGATCTTACAAATTACAGGCCAATATCAGTACTTCCGTACTTTGCTAAATATTTTGAGAAAATTATGTATGATAGGATTAGTAATTATATAAATAAAGCTAATATAATACATTGCTCGCAACACGGATTTAGACAGGGACACTCCACTTCTATGGCACTACTGGAAATGGAAGAAAGGATTTCAAAAGCCATAGATAACAATGAATATTCAGTAGGAATATTTATAGACTTAGCGAAAGCATTTGATACGGTGGATCATAGCATACTTTTGAAAAAATTAGCAATCTATGGCATAAGGGGGATGCAACTAAAATGGTTCCATAGTTATTTCCAAAATAGAGCTCAAAAAGTTATGTGTAATGGCGTAATGTCAGATAGTAGAGGCATTACCTATGGCGTCCCTCAGGGCTCAAACCTTGGACCGCTCTTATTTCTTTTATATATTAACGATTTAGCAAACGTCTCTAATACTATGTACCTTATTTTGTTTGCGGACGATACCAATATTTTCTATTCAAACAGCTCTTGGGTATCCCTCATGGAAATTATAAACCAGGAACTAATAAGTATCAGTAGATGGTTTGCAGCGAATAGACTAACGCTTAACATCGAGAAGACCAATTTTATACTATTTAAATCACATAGGAAAATTAGTCCAGTAGATATAGAATTGAAAATTGATGGAGCCCCTATTACACAAGTTGATTCCACAAAATTTTTGGGTGTATTTGTGGACCAACATCTGAATTGGAAAGAACATATCAATTACACCTCACGTAAAATTGCTAAAAGTATAGGGGTTCTATCTAGAATATCCTACTTACTACCCAAGGACATTAGATTAAACCTATACTATTCCCTAATATATCCTTACCTAAACTATTGCAACATGATATGGGCATCTACCTATGAGTCCAGGCTATACAAGTTAACGATTTTGCAAAAAAAGGCGGTGAGAATAATAAACGGATCTCCTCGAAACACAAGCTCTGGTCCAATATACAAAGATCTAAACATATTGAAAATCAACCAAATTAGAATGATGCAAATAGCGGATTTTATATACCAATATGAGCAGAACCTACTCCCTGTTTCATTTAAGGGATACTTTACCTTAGGATCCCATATACATGCACATAATACTAGGAGTGCTACTGAGTACCGTCCAATAAGAACCCGTACCAACACAAGGGAATTTTGTATCAAAGCTTCGGGACCGCAGTTATGGAATGAAATACCACTTGCAATCAGACTCTCGAAAAGTAGATCTCAGTTCAAAGCCAGTTTACGAAGACACCTGGGAAAAACGCAACCACTCCCCTAGCAACGCCACCGGGCCACTCCTGAAGGGTCCAGATCATTGGAGTGTGTACGCACCGGGGCCGGGCCAGGAGGCATTAGTTAAGGAATTTAGTTAAGAATAGTTAAGATTTTCCTAGAATTAATCCAAGGAAACTCGGCCATACATCTAGAAGCTGTTACCTGGATACTGGGGTGACCCCGCTTAGCGGGATTGTATCCCTTTGGGGCCGCCCATTGCTACCAATAGCTAGTATAAGTCTAATTGTGTTTAAAAGTTGGAATTGTGATTTTGTTGTTATTGGTCGCAATAAACTATTTTGAATTTTGAATTTTGAATATATATATATATATATATATATATATATTAGGCCTATGCCATTTGACGCGCGTAATTATGCGTTACGTTGTGAATAATTATATTTCTGAACACATATATATAGACGCTTTCCTGGAAACATGGACAGTAGACTTGCGCTATATAACTCGTGCAGGTATGTCCAAAAGTCTTGAAAGTTGGCCAAATCTGATCAAAGTGCAATTGTTTGCTTGTTTCATACTCCTTTCTAATTAAAAGCGCGGCATTCAAGCCTATATATATTCATGAGCAGATCAGGCGCATGTGTACTGCACATACATAAT
Organism: Allolobophora icterica; assembly: GCA_963556255.1. NCBI lineage: Eukaryota > Metazoa > Annelida > Clitellata > Crassiclitellata > Lumbricidae > Allolobophora > Allolobophora icterica. The sequence goes on from OY744602.1 coordinate 22,869,905, forward strand.
AAATAATGCAGACAAATTAATAAATAAATCCGTATATCCGTTTGCTCTTTGTCAGTATGCCCCTCCCCCAACTAAATTAGGAACAGCCGCTTTCGCACACACAGACACACACCCACGTATACACACTACCACCTACACACTCCCACGTATACACACACACTCTCCTGCACACACACACACACACACTCGCCTACACACACACTCACCTACACACACACACACACACACACACCTACACACACACACACACAAACACACAAGGATATGCGTATATATATACATGTATACTGTAGGCATCTATATCCTGTATATACACTGTATGTACATATACATTACATATACAACATATCTATACAGCATTGATAAACTTAGATCAATACATATGTATGGTCTGCTATATATTAGGCCTATATAGGTCTGCTATAATTTGTATAGTATATGCCTTAAGATATACGCGCACATATAAGCTTATACACTGTACAGGTATCCTCTAGTATTTGCACACAATATTTGTAGTCCCACATACATAATGAGCTATATAAGCTACTATAATTGTAGAAGAGCATTTGTATAGCGCCACTTTCAGAAGCGTTTACCCTTGGTAAATGCATGAGGACTTGTCTGCTCTTCAATTGTTCAAGTTGAAACAGACATTGCACAACAAGAGTGTATGTGCACATGGAATTTCTATTCGTATACGGCGAGAGATCGCATGGCATGTGACTATCTACTATCGCATCAATAGCAATAAGAACAATGGTAGAGCTTCTATCTAATATATTTCGAATCTTTCGTTTGGTGATTACATGATCAGCTAATTATTCATTTGAAGACTTTCTCTAAACAGCTGCAGAATCTTCTGACTCCGTGAATCTTTTATCAACAACCGAGAAACCTGTTCTATTCCCCAAGGCTGCAGAGCTGCATGATTTAGTGCTTCTCAAGAATATACCAGAACAGGTATATATCTTTAAGCAAGCCTTGAAAAATGTACTCGATGAATGAACGAACAAACGAATGAATGAAAGAAAGAAAGTTTTTAGCCGTATTTAATCCTGTGATGATGACAGTGACGATTATATTAAGTGACGATTGTCCACGCATGCGCGGTGAGAAGGAAGAGGATAATAGATTCACTCGTTTGCTTTTCGATTCAGTCAGTCGCTGTACTGTTCATTCGTTCGTAGTCAGTCAGTCAGTCAGTTAGCCAGTCAGTCAATCAATTATAGTCAGTCAATCATTTAGTCAGACAGTGAGACAGACAGACAGACAGTCAGTCAGTCAGTCAGTCAGCCAGCCAGTCAGTCAGTGAGACAGACAGACAGTCAGACAGTCAGTCAGTCAGTCAATCAGTCAGTTAGTCAGTCAGTCGGTCAGTCAGACAGACAGTCAGACAGTCAGACAGTCAGCCAGTCAGTCAGTCAGACAGACAGACAGTCAGTCAGTCAGTCAGCCAGACAGTCAGACAGTCAGTCAGTCAGTCAGTCAGTCGGTCAATCAGTCAGTCAGTTAGTCAGTCAGTAAATACTTCAACATCTCTTCTATCCTTTCGTTTGTTCATTTGTTACACTGACTGAGAGAAGCGATGAGTTCCTGTGGAGCATATGTATAGATATATCTGATATGAAGATGAGGTTGCTGCTGCTGGTGGTGGTGGCATCGTGGTCTGTTGGATGCTGCCATGATTCTGTCAGTCGGAATAATGATAATAAATTGGGATGCGAGGAGGTTGAGCAGCTGCAGCAGCCGGTTCTGTACATGCAGACTGGCCAGCATCCGAGTCAGTCATCTTCCTGATGCCACGCCCCGCATCCAATGAGCGCTGGCTCAGCAGCCGCCCACTTGCCAGCATCTTCTCAAATGGCTGATTACGCAGGCACCGATTAAATTCGGTCAGCAGCAGCAGCAGGCAGATCCTCGTCAATCGGATACATCCTAGTCAGGAGATTAGGGTTCTGTCTTGTGCTATTGTCTCCAACTCGATCGTCTTTTAGATGAGTATCGGTCGATTTGCGATTCATAGACTTAGCGTTGGCTCTGAGTCGGTTCTGTTCTGCCTGGCGACATCAACTGCCCTCGTTAGCCACTTCCGGTCTTAGAAGGTCCTAGTTGACCGTATACATCTCTAGGAATCCACTAAGAAGTCAAGGCTGTCGGTGGCACTCTGGTCATCCATGGCGGACATGAGTTTGGTTAGTGATGGACGCTGTCGTCAAGCCACGCACTACTCGGGTTCTCCGCCGTCTTTCGCCCGACTCTACCACGTCACCTCCCCTAATTCTCGACCCCTCTACCACCCATGCACTCCACCGACGTCAGCCACGTTCCCGACACCGTCCGACTCATGTCTTGGGTCCCTACCGTACTTCCACGGGTGGATGTTCGACCCTCGCTCCCCAGCGTCCTCCTCCGACGTCCTCAGCAGCACGGACTCAGGTCTCCGCGGGGGCTCAGGCGATCACGGCTCAATACTAAAGACGGACTCTTACGGAGGCTGTGCCACAGGGGCCGCCGTGGCCGACACACCCTTCGTCGACTACACAAGCTTCTCGGCCTTACTACCGCAGACTGAAGGTTCAGACGGTGGTGGTGGTGGTGGGGGCCAGGTGAGGGTTAGATGCGTGAAGCGCAGGGTGAGTGCGAATCGCAAGGAGAGGCGTCGAACCCACAGCATTAACAGTGCCTTCTCTGCTCTACGTGGCTGCATTCCGAATGTACCGTCGGATACGAAGCTGTCGAAAATAAAGACTCTGCGACTGGCAACGAGCTACATCGCGTATCTGATGGACATTCTGAACAAGGACGATCCTCAGCTGACGAACGGAGGATTCAAGGCGGAAATCTCGAAGAAGATCGAAAGCAGGGAAGAAAAACGAAGACGCGAATCGGAGGTTAGCATCAGATCACATTGTTGTATACATGTATGTATGTATGTATGTATGTATGTAAGTATGTACGTAAACATGTGTATATGCAGTGCCTCCACGGTGGCACTTATGCAATGTATGTATGTATGTATGTATTTATGTATTTATGTCTGCATATGTTTATGTATGTATGTATGAATGTATGTGTGTATGTATGAATGCAGGTATGTAGGCATACTTGTATGTATGTGCATGAATTAATGTCGTTATATGTATATGTATGTATTTATGTATTTATGTATGTATTTATGTGCATATAATTATATATATGAATGTATGTAGATGTATGAATATATGTATGTATATGCATGTATATAAGTGTACATGTTGAATGTATATGTGTATGTATATGTATGTTAGTGTGCATACATATAAATGTATGTATGTATCTATATATGGGTCTTATATACAGGGTGCGGCAAAATAAAGTAATCCCCTGCAGTGTGTTGCAAATTCTGTAGCAACCGCTTAGAATTTTTATATAAAACTTGGTAATGATATTGTCTGTTCACATCTACATATAACTTCCAAATGTTATTTAACAATCTTGAAATATGACAAAGTTATGTTATTTCAAACACGACACCCCCCACGATTTTACATGGTTAAAAATAGTTACTTTGTAAAGAAACAAGAAAAATAAATGGTACAACTTGAAATATTTTTACAACAAAGCTTCACGAATTGCACTTTCAATTTTACATTAAGTGTTCAAAGTGTCCACCATTGGCCTGCACGCATGCCTTCAGCCGTTTGGTAAAGTTCTTGATGGCCTTGTTGATCGGCGCCTGTGGCATATCGTCCCATATTGACTGCAAAGCGGCTTTCAACTCGGCGATTGTCTTTGGCTTCGGCTGGAGTTTGTGATACCTTTCCAGCATGGCTCCCCACACGTGATAGTCAAGGGGGTTGAGATCTGGGGAATTTGGTGGCCACTGGTCCTTGTCAATGATCTCAGGACAGTTTGCGTGCAGCCACTCCTGCGTGACACGTGCCGTGTGCGCTGGAGCGCCGTCCTGCTGGAAAATGAACCCGACTGGCATCAACTGGTTGCAGTCCTCAATGAGCTGCGGAAGCAGTCGACGAAGGTAATACTGAGCGTTAACTTTCGCTTTCTCGTCGATGAAGTGGAGCCGACCTTCACCCCCAAAGCAGACCCCAGCAGACACCATGATTTTTCATAATAAATGCTACAGTACAACCAATAACGCAACCGTAAAATTTGCACGTTATAAAGCGTGGGCTTGTCTCTGTTCAAATAGCATAACTTAGTCAAGTGTTGTTATAATATAATGTAATTTGGCAATTGTACGTAGATAATGAATGACCAATGGCAGTGTAAATTTTCTTATAAAAATCCAACTTCGTTCTTGAGATATCAACCAAACACTGCAGGGGATTACTTTATTTTGCCGCACCCTGTATATATACAGGGCCTACATAGATACAGGCCAGGTGAAGGTGAGAAGCATGTATAACGCAGGATGGAACGACAGGATGGAGCGACTCACAAGGAGATATACATTGTATACACACGGATGCGTATGGGCATATGTATGCAGGAATACGTGTATTTACACACATACATGTGTATGTGTATGCTTGTATGTACGCATTTTGTATACGCTTCGCCTGAGACGTATCTCTCCAAAACGCCGCACGAATGAAGAAATGAGGTGTGGTGCAGAAATCGCAGGCCTACGTCAAGAGTTCATGGGCAAAAATAAGTATATAAGTATCTTAAGCAACCTCATATAATGAGACGAGTCGGTATTAATTGGCTTAAAATAACGAGGTGTAAACTGTTAAAACGTGTTTCTCTTATAAACGAATCTATATGTTATAGAATTTAGTTAAGTCTTTCATTACATCCACTTTGCATATAGGCCTATATATCGACTGCAAAGCAAACAGCGACACCAGCTGATGTTGGCAATCTGTTTCCCTATAGGATTATTGTCTATATTCGTGTAGGATGAATTAACTGTGAGTGTCACACGATGCATCTGGATTCAGGTCTGAAGAGGAACCAATCTGCAGCAATTAAGACATGCAGTTAAATATATGCACTATACATATCCCATGCAACCGATGAACATATAGCCTATATGTATGTATTGTACAACCCACTATTATCTCCGTACATCCCTCCTCGCACTCTGAGAATGAGATACTCGGACATGGGTCTTTTGGTTGAACCTCGATGTATAGCACTGCCGTGGGCTCTCGTACATTCCTGTTGCTGCTCCCAAGGAATTGATTCGCCTGTCAATGTCTGTTCGATGCTCGAACTCTATCTCTTCCATTGAGAAACGCCTCAAAACTGATTATTTCTCATTGGCTTTCAAACAAACATTTGGACACCGGAAACTATAACAGCTGGCGACTGACTAACCGCGCTGATAAGATTTGCATTTCTGTGTGACTTTGCGCCCGTTAAAAATGTCTGTTATAATATAATCATAATGGTTTCAATATGACCCCATTTAACAATTACCTTCAAAATACCAAGCTAAAGACATTGCCTTATAGAAAGTGACTTCTTACATTACGAAGCATATCGCTACATTACAATACGTTAGATCAATAATATCGTTGTATTTTATGGTACATTTCGTCACATGTTCTATTCAAACACAGCAAAAGATGTGTTAATTAAAATGTCACTTCAATGTGCATGGGTATAGAATTATAGTTGCGCATCAAGAATTATATAAAATCGCGTATAGGGCCTATATAGGCATTAGCATACAGGTGGCTTGCGTGGACAATGGACGACGAGTTGCACAACATCATGCAAGAGCAATAGAAATCATTAGTAAACGTTCCGAAATATGCTGGCTAATTATAGCCATTTATTTGAATTATTTTACTATAGGTTTAAAATTAACACCCAAAATAAAGTTAAAGTGGGTTGAATATATAGTTACGCGGAACTGCCAATCGATCTGCCATGCAATGTTGATGGTTCAGTGCGAATCAGTCGAATAAACGTCAACGCACATTCCAATGGTTGTAATGTAAGCCATATCGATAGCAAATATCATGGACCGGGTTATGAAACTAAATTATACACTTATCGGTTTCACGCAGTCCTTTCAACCGCTGACCGCCGTATAATAATATTCGGTATTAATGTAGTTGTTTTCCCAGCTGTGGCCCGTGGCAGTGCATATATACCGCAAACGTAGATTAAGTAATAAAGTTGTTAGTTTGCCAATTTAGATAGAATGCCCGGAATTGGATGATATAAACTGTGTTATCGCAACGTCGGGAGTTTTCTAAGCCATGTCAATCGATTGTCTGATTCCATGAATTGCTTGTGTGACACGCATAAGTATCTGCTTCCCTCATTGGCGTCACTGCACGACTCCGATAATCAGTGGAATAAACGATTCCTAAACTGATTGAGGCGACGGGAGGCGCCCTAGGGTCGCAAACCCCGTCGAACCCGAGCGCAGTTGGGTCTCCATCTGCCTAGATGCCAGGGATTGCCGCATGTTGTGGTCAAATGAGGGATCAGAGCGGGGTGAATGTAATAACGGGACCATGCGTAAATTTGAACACATCGTAACCCGAACTAAGTGTATTTCATGGATTCCGTTATATACTGGCATCTGAAATGTATACTCTGCGCGAAGCTATAGCAGTTCGAGTGACAGCAGAGATGGGGGAAGTCTTAAGGAGACAGGGCAGAGGAGACAGTGACAAGAGACAGAGGAAGAGGAAGAAAGAGAGAGGAGGAAAGGAAGCCAAAAAGAGAAAGGAAGAGGGTGAGAATGGAAAAGAATGGGAAGGAAAAAGAGGAAATAAGATGAAGGCAGAGGAGAGCATAGAGGAAAACGAGAGGAAGGAAACAGAGGAAAGAAGAGGAAGGGAAAAGAGAGGAAATAAAGGATAGTACATGAGAGGAAAGAGGCAGAAAAACAGAGCAAATAAGGAGAGAGAGAGAGAGAGAGAGAGAGAGAGAGAGAGAGAGAGAGAGAGAGAGAGAGAGAGAGAGAGAGAAGTAGCCAGAAACATAGAGGGAGAATCCGGAGAAACAGAGTTATAACATAATCTAATTTTAAGTTAGTTTTCTTAGATGCAAAGTGAAAGCGTGCCCTTCTACGGTGCACATGAACGTCTCTGAAGGGATCGCTACTGTAACAGGTCACCGCCATTGCATAACGGAAATCGAACAACGTTTGTATTCGATTGCTAAATATTTTTCTTGATTTAGATGAAAGCAGTCTCATCACAAGCTGTTCAGCGATGCCTTTCATTAATGTTTCACGTTACACAGTTCTGTTTAATTAAAGCATTCAATCAGTTACATCTTATTGAATAATGGCCTCCCGCACCTTTAGTTTACAGCACTGCCTTCCTAATCTGACCGCCTATTACCGTGAGAAAGACAACATTTAACACCATTTAGAGCATAATGTTTGAATACTATTACAGCTACCTCCAGTTTCTAACCATACTTAGACTATAGGCCTATATAGGTAACGTTACGTAATCAATTCAATTCACTTTTGGGTATGTACTGGATAATAAGTATAGGCCTATTGCCGAATCAGATCTCACATGCCTCGAACTGTCTTGGTTTCACTATAGCTTCTAACTGACTCGACATCTCTAATTCCCTTCTCGCTAATATTGCTATTAGAGATTTGCAGAAACTATAGGCCTAAATGGTTCGAAATTTTCTCGCCAGAGCCATAACATTAAATGAAGACCTCAATGTTAACTGAGTAGTCTCCATGTATTTTCCCTCCTCTTGGCAGGCTCAGTGATCTCATTATTCTCAACCAGAGCCCTGCACAAATATCTTCATTGATGTATTCATTCTTTCAATTAATTTCAATCTAAAGCCATTCACTGAATCGTCAACAACAATAGAATTACTCAGGAAGACTGTAATCGCTGTGACGCTGATATTGAAAATAGCACCCAAAGGACTTGGCATTGGTTTAACTCACCTTCTCTCAAATCTGACATTATAAGGTTTCGCATTCAATCAATGGGCATTATTCCCAACGGATTCTTCGTTGACTGACTTTATCGGAGTTTTCCAAATCAAGAGGGACTTTCGCCATTTCTCCATTTCAGTTCTTAGTATTGTGTAATCTTGAGAATTCTGAATGCTTCACAGCTAAATCTCAGGTCGTCATCGATTCCTGACCTGTCGCGGATCTGAAAGAGATAGTTTTGTCTAATCTATAGATATCCAACGATTGCAAACATATAAGAAGCAGAACACATGCATTATTTGCCGTGAGATATAGAAGGGTTACGAATATCGTTACCGAGGCCATGCGGGCAGATATTCCACTGCAATGCATGCAGAGATAATCAGCATTTCCCTCTCTTCAATCTCATTCATCGCTTAATTGATCCACTAGATACACCAGTTAATTGTCGGCCGATTATACATGGTATACGCTAAACCTAAGCACACGTTCTCCTCTCGACCGTCTGTCTGTCTGTCTGTCTGTCTGTCTGTCTGTCTGTCTGTCTCCGTGAATTTATCTAAAGTCCTAATGTGATAAAGTGAAATAAAGGCGGAGTGTCTGCAGTCGCTCCGCTCCGTTAATGGCTCCACTGCGATATGTCTGTTCACACTTACGTCAGTAGCTAAACGCCTTGACGACTAACGTCCGCCCTCTCTCTCTGTTTGTCTCTTTCCCTGTCTGTCTCTGTCTGTCTCTATATCTGTCTGTCTGTCTCTGTCTCTCTCTGCCTCTCTCTGTCTCTCTCTCCATGTCTGTCTCTGTCTCTGTCTGTCTCTATCTCTGTCTGTCTGTCTCTATATCTATCTCTGTCTGTCTGTCTGTCTGTCTTTCTCTATATATACGTATGTATAGTCTATACATGGAACCAAGTGCTCCAATAGTTTTGGCATGTATACTAGTTCGGTCTAAGGCCGTATTTGTTTGATAGATCGAAAGTCATGATCTGAACCTTAAACTTTCGAGTCTTTTGTAAAAAAAGAGTGACGTATATTATTCTTGTAATTATTATCGATTAATTTCTGACAGAAATGTATATTTGGCCTTGATAAACTATATAGATACACGTGGGTCTTGCATGGTCTTATTCCTCATTGAAAATAGTCCAAACATTAACCAGGAGTTATTACATTAAATCTAAATGAATGGACTATAGGCCTATATTATGAGAATATATGTGACGCCAGGGCTCAAAACCCGTCGCTTGTCGCTTCCTAGATATTGAGCGAGAAGCTGAAATAGGCGAGGGGGTTCAAAATATTGATCATTCTTCAATTCACCAGTTGCCTATATGAATTTGCCATAATTTGCAATGTAGTAATCCAATTTTAATAACGTTTGTTTCATTCGATACAGGATATAGCCCTTTATTGCCCAGCAAAATTGTAGTACAATCAAGTAATGGTTGCTGAGGACTTTGATGACATGAATATTCCGAAAGTTTTTATTCGATTTTCTCACTATACAGTGCATAATTGATTAGTCGTTGCTGCGATCCTCGGACGAAGATGTTTAGATTCGCATCTTCTCTGGCCTGAAGATATATGGACAGGCAACACAATAGTTTGCCAATATTCTGGGTAAATGAAGAGTTGGGCGCCAGCCTTCAGTTTATGACAAATATTTAGATTAATATTTAATATATGCTGGTAACTGAGAGGTGCTTCATTTTTATAGTTTATAGCGGATGCGGGATAATCTAGTGAATATGACTCTGTGCTGTCAACCTAGGGTGAAAATGATCGCCACAAATCTGTCAATAAGTTTTTCAGGAAGTGCGGCCGTATACATAGGCCCTACTGGTCAACCCCTTATAGACTTATAAGCTACAATATGAAGTCGCTAACAAACACTTCTCTGTTCATAGTATAATATTGTTTTGCCTGAATTCCAGGAGAAGACTAGATTAACAGCTGTCTCTTTTTTTCGTATAGAAAACTGGCATAAATCGACCCCCATTCTGCAGGAAGTACAGATAGAAAGTACAATAAACAGACTTTCTCTTTAGTTTTAAATGCAATGACAAAATATGAGCTGTACAGATACAATAAACTTATAAACGAGCGGACGGGAGAAGAGGAACACTACCAGAAAGAGAGGATTAAAACTGATGGGATATGGAGGGAGACAGAAGAGCCAGTCAATTGATGACCTGCTTGGAATCCTGCATGAGGAGAAAAGGAGAAGGGAAGATAAACGGAAGAGCAATTGGCCGGAGACCATCAGAGACGACTTGAGGTGTTCGAGGATGCCGTGGGAAGAGGCAAGGGCGCCGAAATGGAGTATATGTAGGGACGAGTCCATTCCCAGGGGCAGACCTGCACGGAACGGACCAAGTGTATACGTGCAGATACAGAATTTCCATCTCTGCAATCAGCCGTCGTACGAAACCGTGAACACGAGACAATATAATTTGCCTGCTGTATATTATAAGGTCACATTTTTCAACGCTGTCCTTGACTCATGTGCTATAGCTTAATCTCTTAGACATCATAATTATCCCTAATGGTTGGTGTTTTGTATACAGTTTCAACCGCTAACAATGATTGTTGATGAAACTGGGCTATAGGTCAACATGCTATAGGTTGCGTAAATTGTGTCAATTCCGGATCCAGGGCCCTCAATTGATTTAAAGGGGAAGGCCATTGAGTTGTTCTCTCAAACCTGTTTGGGCGACCTTTGCTCACAGAAATTGTGACGTAGTAAACGGATATAAAACTTTAACAGAAAATGAGGAAGGAAAACTAAGAAAGCTTAGGGCCTAAAGCGTAAAAGGCGCGAAAATATGCATGTGGAAATGCCATGGAAGAATTATTGGCAGAAGTCAGAATTTCGAAGGAAAAGAGAACGATATTTTTAAATACGAAAAAGAGCTGCAGGCAGTGCTTTTTTCAGCCAGAACGCGCCGGAACGGCGTTCCGGCACCTTTTTTCAGGTACTAAACAATAATTTTAATAATAAAAACAATAATTTACTTATTTTAATTTAATTTCATTGTTTTGAACTGTTTTCAGTGTTTATTGAAACTCCTTCCAACCCCCAATCCCGTTTTTCTCGGGATTTTAGCCCACCATAATTATTCCGTTCCGGAACCTATTGTTTCGTTCCGGAACCTTTTTCTCCAGAAAAAAAGCACTGGCTACAGTTATACAGAACTGAAAACGAAAGCCTAAAATATGAATGACTATAAAGTAATGGGTCATAAAAAGTCAGACGAGTCATAAAAAAGTCATAAAAGTCATTCAGTTCTGTATATGGCGATCTGAATCCTTGAAACTGACGTGTAAGTCTCGAGAACCAAAAGTCCCTCAGTAACTTTCTGCGATCCTCAAAAGTCTCTAAGACTACAAAAGCTCGTCAAACATTTTCCTATAGGCCTATACTACCATCCCTCGACCACAGTCAAATGCAGCCACTCCCTCACTTATGAACTCCTTCATCGGCCATTGAACTGAGTATATAAGAAGGATGCAGACTTCGAATTAAATAAATGCACATACGCAGACATACATACACACATACACACATACACAACGACCATGACACACACACACACACACACACACACACACACACACACACACACACACACAACCGAAGAGACAAGAGGATTTAAATGGACGAAGCTGTAATTAAAATAGTCAGCGTATTCAGCACATATGTATAATGATGACCTCTGTACACAGTAGGCCTATCATGTTCTGTAAGACAATATTTGAAGGTTGAAGCATATAAATGCATCACATGGGAGCCTGATACTAATACACAATGCATAAAAGACGAACTGAGCGAACATTATCTGCGCCTATTATATACGAAGAGACCATTTAACAATTCTCTGAAACTGAGCCAACGCAAAAGCAACATAGGCCTACTTATATAATTATGCATGCTTGCGTAGTAATTTATTCAGGTCAAATATATGGAATTATGGATATCTCGTTACATTCTGGCAAATATACATTAATAGGAGGGCTTGCGCTTAAGTGCCTCTATTGGATATGTATTGTATATTCATATATGTATGCATCATACATGTATACATAATTATAAACCCATCAATATATTATATATAATGATATGACACCACCAGGCGTGATTACACCCATTATAGTAATTCATTCAAGGAATTTCTATAGCGCCCCTTAAAGATACCTACTGAGAGACGCTTCCGGCCCATGGCAGCCATGGCACGGATAAAAATATGGTTATCTCGTGAGTTTTTTTTTTTTATTTTACAATTTTTTTAACAATATTTACCGAACTTTGGTAAATTCCTAGTTAAACGCTGCAGGATATACCAAGTTTCTCTGCAATTTCTATGTTTGAACTGTAAATATGGAATTGAGTTTGTGTCTGGACCGGCATGGACGACGATACAATGCAAAGGTTTTGTTAGGCAACTTAACCACCACTGTCCTTACTCTGGTAGTGCCAGTCCCAAGCCCGGATATAAGGGAGGAGGACGATGCTAATCATCCTAGTGTTGTTCAGCAGAAACTGCCGACCTGCAACTCAACCGTGAAAGTCTGAGGGTGAAATGTCCTCATCAGTCAGTCACAGATGTGGGGGGATCCTGCACTGGCTTCCCTTTCCTCAGCGCATCTACTTCCGGATCTCTCCCTTGGTCTGGAGGTGCCTTTCGGGATAATCTAGTGAATATGACTCTGTGCTGTCAACCTAGGGTGAAAATGATCGCCACAAATCTGTCAATAAGTTTTTCAGGAAGTGCGGCCGTATACATAGGCCCTACTGGTCAACCCCTTATAGACTTATAAGCTACAATATGAAGGCACTCGCTTACTTGCGGGAGCTCTCGTCCTATATATATAGCGGTCGCCGTCTCCTTCGCTCTGACACCCACAGCGATCAGGCTGTTCCTTTTGCCCGTACGACTACAATGCAGCATCGGGCCTTCTCTGTTATTAGCTCTGCTTCCTCTGAAGGTGCGTCGCCTCCCTCGGGTCCTTTGCTCGCCATTCTATCGGCTTCTCAAAACTGCTTTTCCGCTTGGCCTGGGTCGAGAGCGCCTCTGAGTATAGAGACTTTGAAGGGGCGCTTTATAAATGTCGATAGATTGGTTAAGATGGCGCGATATGGGAGAGTGATATGCATCTACAGATTATCGTGTTAAAGATGCCCCATGCTGTAATTCCGACTTCACTTCTCGATATGGAGAAGGGAGGCAACGGGATCGCAGTCTTCCACTGAGCAGATCTGCGTACAAAACGTGTGAAATTTGATATAAAATGTTACCATCTTTTGAGGTCTTATTCGGTTTCTGCATGAACAGCACGTGACCTGATCACCATTGCTGCCATCTACCGACCTGCATCTCAAACGCCGTCTTCAGCATTTATCCCGTCCTCCTTGTAAACATGGTCACCTATATAATAACAACCAAGCAGGACGTGACAGGAGACCTTAGTATCAATATAGAAGACACGGGATGCGCGTGGGCCTATAACAGAAGCGACAGCTCATCTCCAGCTTCGGCATCTTTGCTGTTGACTTTTTAAACTCATGTACAACACTACAACACATGTCCTTCGGCCTCGGCTGAGCTACGACGCTATACAAATTGTCTTATTATTATTATTATTGTGCGCTCAAAGATTAACGATGAAGCGATTAGTCGTGACTTCCTGCATGATGGGAACCATGCTGCTCGTCACCAGTGACTTAAGCATGCTGCTAGACAGGAACTTTTCATGACTGACCATGCAGTGACCACTTTGACTCTCTCTTCAGGTCCTGCGATTATCAACTGCCTCAGATATGGGTCATTCGGCACAGTCTGTCGTTTAATGACCCAACGTATTGTAATTTCATCCTTGCAGGTCGAAGTTCAGAATGCATCGCACCGACTTACACCAGGAGCTTTATGTTCCTGTCTCAGGTTAACTGGGTCGGTGATCATTACGCTCTTAATTCATCGCATGGAGGTATGCAGGTTCCGCGCTTTCGTATATCAACTTAATTGAACCCATTTTTCATGTTTTGGACCCCCACTCTTTGACCAGTCTCCCGCTTCACATAGGTATAGTTGCATTTTACTCTATAGAAGCTAACTTTTCAGACTGTCTTGAAACGTATAGGGCCTACTTGTTTAGAACAGTTGATTTTCATGCCTTTTCAAGGGGTGATTGAAAGGCGTCTTGAGTACTACATACATACATACTCGCTTTACATACAAAATACATACATACAAAATACATACATACAAAATACATACATGCGTACTTATATAAATACATACGTATACTATACATACATACATACATACATACATACATACATACATACATACATACATACATACATACATACATACATACATACATACATAAATTCATACATAAATTCATACATACATGCTGCCCCCATGCATAACCTGGAATCCATGGGCTCCCTATTTACCACGCTCCGCCAAATACTGACTCGTCATTTCACCTCGTTTCTTACTGTCCTCAACACTGAGTTGTTCGACCGTGATTGGGCTGGGAGTGCTACTGAGTAGGCATCTTGAAGAAGCGCTATATAAAACTGCTTTAATAATAATAATACATGCACACTTACATACATACGTAAATCCATACATACATGAATACATATATACGTACATACATGCATAAATCCAATCATAGTATGCACAAATACACACAAGCAGGAATACAAATATACAAATTAATGCAAATACGTACATATATGCATACGTACATGTACATATACATTGATGTGTGGGTCGTATACGGCAGCTGTTGAGGGAATTTTCATGGGTGTTATATGCTTGAATATGTTCATCTGTCTGGCGAATGATCTTTGACGTCACTCACTGTCCTAAAAGTTCAGGTCATAAACTTCTCACTACGTCTCATTCTAATATCTCTCTCTGCCTCTTCCTCCTCTCTCTGTGTCTGTCTCTCTCTCTCTCCCCTCTGCCTTTTCTCCTCTCTCCCTCTCTCCCTCTCTCTCTGTTTCTCTCTGTCTCTGTCTCTCCCTCTGCCTTCTCTCTCTCTTTCTTTAACCCCTCTCTGCTCCTCTCTCTCTGTCCCTCCCTCTCTCTGCCCCCTCTCTCTGCCCACCCCATCTCTCTCTCTGTTTCTGTTTCTCTGTTTCTGTGTCTCTGTCTGTTTGTCTGTCTGTCTCTCTGTCTCTGTCTCTCTGTCCCTCCCTCTCTCTGCCCCCTCTGTCTCTCTGCCCGCCCCCTCTCTCTGCCCACCCCATCTCTCTCTCTGTTTCTGTTTCTTTGTTTCTGTGTCTCTGTCTCTGTCTGTCTGTTTGTCTGTCTGTCTCTCTGTCTCTCTCTCTCTCTGTCCCTCCCTCTCTCTGCCCCCTCTGTCTCTCTGCCCGCCCCATCTCTCTGCCCGCCCCATCTCTCTCTGTCTCTCTCTCTCTCTCTCTGTCCCTCTCTCGCTCTCTGTCTGAACGGTGCCAAAGTTAATGACACCAAAATCGCGTCCGTCAGCTGTGACTATAGACTAAATATATATCAGCCAGACTGAGTCAAAGAAACAGACAGAATGAGACTGCAGACGGGGACACATAGATGGGAGAGTGAGAGAGACAGGGAGACAGAGACAGAGAGACAGAGACAGAGAGAGAGGGGCGTCATACATGACGCCTATAGAACTATTAGGGTCACGACTGTTTGACGCCGCTATGTTTATCGGACGATGTTGTAGACAGATTATTCAACTTTTGCTCTGAGTCTTCAGTTAAACCGTAGTCCGCGTGCATTCTACCGACCGTCAGCCTTTTGGCCGCATGGGAATGCAACTGCAGGGCGATACCATTCGATGGGCGGACACTGTGCGAAATGTCTTGTGTAGGCTGTATTAATAGCACGCACAGTGTTTGTGTGTATGCGTGTGTGTACGTGCGTGCGTTTGAGCGTGTGTATATGTAGGTGCGTGTGTGTGTGTGTGTTGAGTGCACGTAAGTCTGTTGAATGGTATGGCGCCCGGAAGATGCAAGAGCGCGTGCAGAAGATTGAAGAATCATCGGATGTGCACATGTATAGATGGACCTTTCACGGAAAGTTAGCGAAGGCAACGAATGCATCGTCCGCCTAATGAGCGTCTCAAGTACGGATCGGCAAAGCAGGTGAAGGGCGTCTCCGTAGTTCAGATTTAGGCAGTTCATTCATGACAAGTAAAAAAAACCAGATTACTATCAAATATGCACAGACGTATATATATATCTTCGGATTTACTCAGTCTGGACCACAGAGAGTATGTATGTATCTGGACTTATACAAAGAGTATTTTAGGAACCCTCAAAAGCACTATGAGCAATCATCATCATCATCATCATCATCATCATCATCATCATCACCATTATCATCATCATCATCATTATTGCTATTATTATTATTATTATTATTATTATTATTATTATTATTATTATTATTATTATTATTATTATTATTATAAATTATTATTATTATTATTTTTTTTATTATTTTTTAATTATTATTATCCTCTAGCCTTTGAAACGCTTGGTCCAATTAATAGTAATGGTCTAGCGTCCATCACGGATTTGGGACGCAACCTAATTCGAATTTCCGGGGATGCGAGAGAAACTAGCCATCTGTTTCAACGCCTCTCTCTAATAATTCAGCATTTCAACGCCTTTGCTTATCGCTGGACCTTCTGCTTAATGCAACTGAATGAGAAGAAGCCGTTCCAGGCGTCATTAACAGTTACTGTCTCCGAACAAGTTTTATCTCCTGTGGGATTGAGCGTTACTTTTATCATTATTAATATTAGTAGTAGTAGTAGTGTTGATGGTTGTGGTAACACAGCATAAACGAGAACGTGGTAAGAGCAACTTCAAAGAAAAACTCATCAGTATATCGCTACCGATCCAACAAGAAAACCCCGCTTCAAACAGAATATCTATACTTTAAGCGCTGCTTGTGGAACAGAGAAAGAGAATAGTCTGACTATATTATATAGCTCACCTCTAGGTTTGCGAGAAAGGTTGTTCCAGACCGCAGTACCGACGAAAGCAAAGCTTCTGTGGTGAGTTGTAGAGGAGCGATCCCGAATGACAAGAAGAACGCCCTAATTGGTCAAACGACGTGACCGGCGGCCAGGAATAGATGGGCAGAGATATATACACAGTGAACCAATTCTAGGATGGGGCAATTTCCACCAAGCAGCTCAGTGGTAGAGTAGTAGTAGTAGTAGTAGTAGTAGTAGTAGTAGTAGTAGTAGTAGTAGTAGTAGTAGTAGTAGTAGTAGTAGTAGTAGTAGTAGTAGTAGTAGTAGTAGTAGTAGTAGTAGTAGTAGTAGTAGTAGTAGTAGTAGTAGTAGTAGTAGTAGTAGTAGTAGTAGTAGTAGTAGTAGTAGTAGTAGTAGTGTCACTGCTGCTGCTTAGTACTTTGTTACTACTATTATTGGAATGAAACTATATTCTGTTGAAACCGAAACATGATGGCAGCTGTATACGTTTTGAGGTCATGCATTTATTCAATTTAAATAGTCTAAAATTAAATGCTCATATTAACAGAAAATTTATGCCTAGAACACGTGAGTGTATACAATAAAACCCAGTAACAAATCATGCATATTATGCATAGTAATATGTTTGAGTCTATCTTTTTCTTTGAATAACTGTTTTGATGAAATCTTGTTCCTTTTGTAACGATTTATTTACTTTCGATTTGTTTCTTGTTCAACAGTGAATTAGGTCAAGTGTCGCAGCACCTATTAATATTATTAATTTTTCCCCGAGGTACATGTGATCCCTCGGGATTGTAAAAATTAAGGAGCATTGGTCTGAAATGGTTAGTCCTCGCAGATGGTTTTGTCGGTTGGAAGGTGCTACAAAAAGCGACTGCATTGAAGCGCTGGATATATTCATAGATAAGCGCTGGAAAAGAAAGGTAGTCTCTCTGTTGTCTCCTTATATTTGGGCCAGGCGATAGCCGAAGAGGTTGATCAATGCAAGGCCATCTTGGTTTGTTGGACCCGGAGTTTCAAGGCCAAGGACACAAAGCAGTACGATGACAAAATGGCAGTATATATGTGCATGTTTTGATATATATCTGCTGCTATTGACTCCTAGAAGTAAACATGTTGCATGTATATCGCAGTTCCACACGGAATTAATTTTACTTTGATGCACTGCTCGATTTAGGCCCCCTGCATTTTGATCTTAGCCAAATGACCTGCAGGGTATAAATGTATATTAGATAAGATATATATAATATAATGAATAAGATGACTTGTTGTACACTTTGGCCAAAGCAGCAGGCCAATGCATCACGCGCGGCGCGGTGGTGCATTTGATAGCACCCTATCTGTATAAGGCGACCATTGCGGAGTTGGCATCTGGTCAGTGGACTCCCTGTATATCGACCATCGGAAAGCTGCTCGCGACTTCGCGTATATATACACTAACTTGTCTCGTGCCTCAGACCCGGACTTACAGACCTTGATCGTGTTAAAATTGCAAATAAATAAATAAATGCATCTGGACATTTTTGTATAGCGCCTTTGTTTTGGTACAGTTAAATTCAGCATCGTAAAGTATAGGGATGGGACCAACTGAGGCGCAGCACTGTTGAACTGCGCGTCGACACTTGTTATAGTTGGATTAGAGGGCAGAGCAGACGGACAATTGGTGTTTCGTGTGAATTATTACTCCACCGATTGATTCCGGTCTTCTTCATCCTGGCACTTAATCAGTCCCTTCGTTCGTCTATGACTCGGATTACTCCGGAGATTTGCCTCCGCTTTATTAATTTCTCCGACCGAACCCGTTCGCCTGATGAGCAGCAAGGGAGGCGGCGCTTCGGGCGGCTAATTGCCGATCGGTGCCGCCTGCGGTGCGAGGCTGCGCCGGGTCGGACCAGACCCAGACATGTGGAGAAGCCGACTGCAGTGGTACTGTTATTGTTGAGACGTAGCGGAGTCTGTCATTAGAATCGGTGATAAATTCTCTCAATTGACCGCATGTGGTTATCGTTTCTGGTGGTAGGAGGGAAGTGTGGTGGAGGGGAAAGGGGAGTAGAGTCTCTCCACCGAGGGAATCTAACTAAACGAATCGTCTTTTAAATCTCAGATGGTTCTGAGGGATCGACGATTATCTGGTCGTTATGGCGATTGCCAACTGAGGGACTGACTGATTGAAAAACATATCAAAGACTTTGATGCGATGTATCGAACATTTATGTGGCTTTCTATGAAAGGTTTAAAGATTTATGTGTATAATACGGGTGCTGCAAGATGTTGGGAACATGCGGATCGGAATGTTTCATTTGATGATATTATTTGGTGTTGAACTCATAATTCCAGACCTGTACATGTTGTTGTGTTGATGATGTCATCATCACAAACAGTAGCCTATCAGTAGTAGGCGATTATTATGTGGAAGCCTATCTGTAGTAGCTCAAACAATTAAAGATGTGTATCCCATATATACACACACATATATATATATATATATACATACATACATACGTGCAGGCTGTAGCATACATGCATATATACATACATATTTAGGCAGCTCGTTATTGTTGCAACCGAGGTATGCATCATCCGTTAGTGTGATTATTGTTGTTGTTGATATTATTGTGCGATTTAATTGAATGTATTTCAAGTATACGACAATGGTTGTTACAAGTGATTATTGTTTCGTTTTATTTGATTCTTACAGGAGATACTGAAGGCTTCAGGTCGTCCGGATAAACCTGCGAAGGGTCGAACTGGTTGGCCGCAACAAGTATGGGCTGCTGAACTGAAGCAATAACCTAGGGAGACGAAGAGTAAACATTCTTACATAACGAACATCATAGTAATCTCAACGAAGGCAAAGACCGAACCCAGTCGCATTCGGAATTAACGCGCACCATTCAACGTCGCATTTACGCCACCATAATCGCTGAACACACATGTTAACGAAACAATAGCGACGCTCTCTTGCAGCACGCATTCTACTTCCGTCATGCGCACTGATGAAAACGCAGCGTCATCTGCCAACGTATTTCGGCTGCTTTTCTTCGGATGATTAATGACTGCGGTTATCTTTCCTTCTAATTGAAACTGCGCTCAAAGCAAAAACTGTGATCGAAGTGAACAGATTTTAGTACAAGAACAAGCAGTTAAGGAAACTAGGAAAGTTTCGTCAGTGAAGATCAAGGAATATGAATTGACGTCAAAGAATAAAAGGATTCTCTCCCAAATGACGTCCCAGATGGAAAAGGCAGTCTTTTTCATTGACGCCATACAAAGACAGGGACTCTTCGGAACTGACGTCATAATAGGATAGGAAATGACGTCATAGAAAGGCAACGAAACAGTTAGCAATGTTATACCAAAGATGAAAAGGAAAATTTCAGACTTTTGCATGTAGCGACACATCGGTATCTTATTGGCACGGATATTCCTGTACAGCTCAGTTAATTGCGAAACCGTCCGTCTGTAGAATTAATTTCCTAATTAACAGACTTTCCTAATTAATTATCGTGTGGGAGGATTTACAGCGTGAACACGGCGCGTTTTGCTACTGTTCAAAACTTCATCTTTTGTATAATATTTTGTCATTTTCCTAGTCTATGCTATAAAATCTTCAGTTTAGGATTCTGTAAATCAATATGCGTGTCATATAATATGTGCACAGTCGTCGGCCTAGATATAGGCCTATTAATTGGGTTAATGAGATTAATAACTAACAGTGTCTGCAGAATTTTCTCTGTAATCAATCTCTGAATATTTAACTTTAATGCATATTCATTTACAAACAGGTCACGTGCATCATTGCCTGCATAGTGTTAAATCGTATACCAGCTGTAGGTCTGCTTTATTACCAAATACTGCATGACAATATAGGGCGAGGACTTCACTAAGTGTGGGCCACCATAGCTGAATGGTCAGAACGCTCGCCTTGTAACGCAGAGAGTATGGGTTCGAGGCGTCATTGAGACGATTTCAGTATATAAGGACCTTGAGCAAGTCCGTCACGCTCAGTTGCTCAGCACTATCAATGTTCTGTCGCATGGTCCTGTTTGCACTTCTGAACTTTAGAAGGAGTGCAATATCAAATACAATTGTATTGTTTTATATTAGTGTATCCACTTTGCATAGCTATGTAACTTACTTCACCGAGAAACGGTTGTAAAAAGGAAACTATCGTTTAGGTATTTTACTGTTAAATTTATCTATAATTATAAATGAAGACATTTGACAAAAGTCAAACTTGTTTGAGACCAATCATGAGAATAAAAACAAGATTTAATAACAAATGATTGAGTGCCATCATGTTCGGTATCAGACTTTGACCCATAGAGATTTTGCTGGCTTTCATTTCGTTTATTCATATGCACTAAGCTGACATAGGCGCCACTTAAACAAACTAGACTATAATTATAGAGATCAATTCGGGGGATCAGATACAGGGATTTGTACAAGGGATTGTCAGTATAAAGCATTCTTGTACAGGATGCGAGATATACACGGTGAGTCATAAAAAAACGTGTCCCAGCATATTTTGCTATAACTTCCTCAGATATAAGTTTATGTCAAAGAAATTTTAAGTAAAGGTAGAGGAGTTATTAGAGAGCATTAAGAAACTTAAACTTTAAGTTCAAATTGACATCCTTAGGCATCCACGCATGCGCAAAGACGCAAACACCGCTTCTTGATTGACTTCAATGATGCGCTGATCCAATTCGTCCCATTCCTCCAAAACTCGATGACGCAACTCGTTGACATCATGTAGGCCTATTCGATATCTGTACACCTTTTCTTGCACGATACTCCATATTTTATACTCTACCGGATTTAAATCAGGTATGTTAGGTGGCCACAAAGTAGGCGGAATTAAATCAGGTGTTTCAGTTTGCAGTAACTCAAAATCTCATTGTCAACCGTTCTGGCCGTTAGCGGGCTGCCTCTACCTGGTCGACGATAAAAAAATCCAGTTTTATCGATCTTTGAAAGGAGAACATTAAATCTTCAATGAATCAACCCTTTATCTGAAAATTCCTTTAAAAAATGTTTCGCACCGTCATTTTTTATTCTTTTGGGGTTATGAAATGTTTATCTTCCTCGGTAAACACCATTTTCCGAGGGTTGTCGTGACATAATCATAGTTTAGGCGGGTTCAGCTTTTTATAAGAAATAATTTATACAGCACTTAGCTGGACTGTCAAGCTTCATTATTATGAAGTTTCATTAAAATTGATGGTTATATGCATGAATTATTTTAAGTTATGTAGGGACACGTTTTTTAATGACTCACCGTGTATATATAGTTACGATCATTTTTAGCGGCAGGGAGAAGTATATATGTGATCTAGAACGAAGGTTATAACCTCCATTGCTACGAAGGGGGGGGGGTCAGGTCCCGAAGGACATGGTTAGGATCCATACAAATATTCTTAAAGAGGTTGTCATCGGATGCCTCATGAGTGGCCGCGTCCTCGGGCAGGAAGCCACCCGGATCATGCGGTTAATCAGGCTATCGATTTTGCAACAGGCCTATGCATTGGGGTTTAACACTAATAAAATATGCATGGGATCAGCAAATATTCAGTTTGGAATTCGGTATCAGGAAGTGTTATAGGCCCTATATATCCTCCATCGCTAAACGACTCAGACCATGCAGGATTGATACTAAAGTGGTTTTATATGCTATAGGTTCGACAATTCATTATATTCGACTCTCTTCTTGCTTCCTATAGTATATATGGTTAAACTTGAAAAAAATTTTGCTATTTTACATTAAACATTTTAAACATCTTTATGGTAAACCCAACACACATTTTAAACCAGAAATGCAGCCTCTGTTGTACACCATTACACAGAGTGTTTTTCTGAATCAAAGCGGTCTGAAACTGCATCCATGTATGCTGCATGCATGATGAAACTCAACTCTATGTTTTCGTCAACAATTTCTCCTCTTCCAGTTCTCTCACTCCGTAATCTAACATCTTTAACCGAATTCCGATGGCAGAAAACGGACTTCTATTTGACCCATCCCAAACTGAGTTTCTCCTTTTTGAAACTTCACAGCAACTGTACGAATTTAGTTCTCTGAATTCTGCCCAACTATATATAGACATCCTTGACACACAACGCAGCTGTTCACCCCACACTTTCTGAGTTGTGTTTGACTCAAACCTGTCATTTAGTGAACAGATACAATTCTGTATGCAGGTCGGCCCCTCTATGTACCATACACATCCGTGATTAGACGCCACATGTCCTTTTCTGTCCGGTTTATTTGGCTGATGCATGCCCTCCAGCCGTCTCGATCATTGCAACTCACTATTGACTGGTATTCAAGAAGATATTTGACGAAACTATAAAGAGCCCAAGCACCGTGGTCAGAGCTGTAACTAAAACTATCAAACATGCACATAAGTCACTGAACCTAAGATCATTGCACTGTCATTAGCGAATAACTTTCAAGACTGCATGGGCTAATGGTGTAAAAGATCGACTTTTTAGCTATCCTTACTATTGTCTGTCTATGATGACTCAAAAGACTTCTCTCTAATTTATCTGGTAGATTTTCTGACTATTCTGACAACAAGAACTGCCCCTCTCTCTGCAATGCCTGTTTGGCCTTCAGTTCTTGACTAAAACTTCTCTCTTCCTGCAGGACTCATTTCCTCCTTAAGCTGTTTCCGTGTCCTCCCGGATTCCCTTCTGTTCATTCATCCTAGATACCTAATGGTTTTATTATTTAATCATTTTAGTCCATATAATTCATCTTTTGAATTCATCTTTTGCTGTTATTTCCAATAGCAGATATAACAGTCCTCGTATATAGCCCTAGACAGACTGCAGCAGGTCAAACAGTTCAGAATGACTTTCCCGAGTTTTTAAGTAACGCATTCATAACATAGTCACTGAATGAAAGGCGGAAGAGTCGAGTAATAGGCCTATAGAGTGGAGTATCTGTAGATGACGTTTATTGGCAATTTCCCTTTAGTGTCTTCCCTCATTAACTCCATAGATACAATTTCCATTGAAAAGATAAACGCCTTCGCCTCCTCTTCTTCCTTCCCAGCTTCGTCCCCTTCGTCTTCGTGCGCCGTTAAACTGACTATTAAAGTTTTACACCCTGACACGAGATGTCACTCTGCGATAAGTGTCAATGTATGCAGCTGTTTACTTTCAGTCTCCTACATATATGCCTACGTATATAAGGCCTACATACATACATACACATACGTATACATGGGCTCTGTCGTTGTGCGGGGCCGCCTCTCCCCCCGCTTCTCCTCTCAGGGTGAGTTTCGTGTCCTCTATGCACGAATCTCTTTCATGAGGCAGAATCGTGCTTTTTCTGTTGTTGGTCTGGAACGGGTGTCTTTTGTCTTTGCTCTTGTTGCATATATGTTCTTTTCTGATGCGTTTTAAACCAATATTAAGACTGTCCATTCTAGTCGGTAGCGCTCCTGAGTAGATACCTTGAAGGGGCGCTATATAAATTCTTGCAATGAATGAATAAATTCTTGCAATGAATGAATACGTATACATACACACACATGCATACACTACCTACGTACATACACATACATACACACATAAGTACATGAATACATGCGTATACAAAATATATCTATAAAACACAACTGTATCTGATATTGCCTTCCTTCCAAAGTTTAGAAGTGAGCACACCACCATGCGATAGAAAATCGATGGCACTGAGCAATTGTGAGCGATGGACTGCTCAAGATGTTGCTCCCCATACAGCGACCGCCACAGGTGACTCTCGAACCCGTACTCTCTGCGTTACATGCTGAACTTCTAGCCGATCGGCTAATCGTAATCGTCATCTCTAAACGTCTAAAGCGCCACTTGAAGGCCAAGCTCAGGGCACCAGCCTATTCACGAGCGCTGCGTCAAATCAGAGGGCGTTTTCCAGAGAGTAGTCCAAAAGAGACTGGAGTCCGGTTTCCAGGGGAGCATATCAAGACAGGAGGCAGATGTATACATCATGATGATGATGATGACGATGATGGTGGTGGTGGCGATGATGATGATGATGATGATGATGATGATGATGATGATGATGATGATGATGATGATGATGATGATGATGATGATGAAGGCAGGTCCATTGGCTTTATGCCACCTGCATGGGGATGAGATGAGTGAGGTGGTTTCTCGTTGCCTCCTCACAGACAACTGTGGGTGAGCTACTTGTTCAAGGTCGCTACGCAGTACCTTGAGGTAGATTCGAGCCTGCGACCCTCCGGTTACAAGGTACCAAACATACCACTACACCACCGCGTTCCATCCACACATGCATACATACATATTTCCATTGTCCATTTTGTTCTTTTCTCGTCAAGGAAATTCCATCCTCCATCGAACCCATCCCTACAGTTGCACTTGCTGCAGACGCTGTGCGTATGTGTGTGTGTGTGTGTGTGTGTGTGTGTGTGTGTGTGTGTGTGTGTGTGTGTGTGTGTGTGTGTGTGTGTGTGTGTGCGGGAGGGGGGCAATTCTGATGGTCGCTTGATTGATGCGCCTATAGATCACGTGTACCACGAGGCCTATTGTTGTTTAGGCCGGTGATGTTATAGCTGCTGAGGCTGTTGTTTTGAGTCTTCTTGGTTACACGAAGCACATGGCCTGCGATCAGATGCCACAAGGATTCGAAAGAAGGTTGTTTGACAGACATCGTGACTGTATCCTCTGCTGCCACGCGATCCCCTCTGCTGCAGTCCGTCCAGGCTTCATAGGCCACGACTTGACTATATTAATTGTCATATCAAAATCCACCCATACATAAATATCTGTAATGGACGTCGGCATATAAATAATGCCTACCCATATATACATAAATGTGTGTGTGTGTGTGTGTGTGTGTGTGTGTGTGTGTGTGTGTGTGTGTGTGTGTGTGTAATTAATATATGTATATGAGAATGTATACATAGTCTGTCAGAGGCGTAATTTAAAATTTATGATACTCCGTTGTAGGATTATATATAATATGCAGGTCAGCATTTCGTGGCGCAGATGAGGGTCGTTGGCAGATTTAGTCTCTTATTCAGAAAGGGCATATGGGGGGTGGGTAGGTATGAAGTGGCATAGACCAATACAGCACGGTCTCTATGTTAACTGCCTTCAGGCCGCGGTTTCCACTTCCTACACAATAAATAATACACATAACCTTGGTGTGACCTTGAACTAGGGAAAACCGTTCTCTGAGCGTGTTTTCTGTCGTATACCGAGAAACGTTTCTCTTCGGAGCGGGGAGTTGGTTGAATGGTAACACGCTGGCGCGAAGATCAGAAGGACGCGGGTTCGATACCCGCTAGCCCCACAAGGTTAACTCAGCCTTCACTCCCTAGATGGCGACTGTAAACTGAGCAGCAGGACAGATGGGCGCCTTGCATGGCTGCCATACAGTTACATTCGACTCCTGTAAACTTTTTATCGTCTGTTACTACTATGTCATTTAATATTACTGCGTACTTGTCAGTTTGAATTAATAAACGATGTATTATTATTATTATTATTATTATTATTATTATTATTATTATTATTATTATTATTATTATTATTATTATTATTGTTATTATTATTATTATTATTATTATTATTATTATTATTATTATTATTATTATTATTATTATTATTATTATTATTATTATTATTATTATTATTATCATCATCATCGTCATCATTATCATTATTCGTCTTGTTAATTAGTGATCGAATTTTCGCCCAATTAAGCGCGCGCTCTCTCTCTCTCTCTCTGCAGTCTCAAAACTTATTCGACCTTGGTGCAAAGACGTCAATAATTATAAATGAACTATAGAGTATTTGCCCGTCATATGACGGGTTAATGGCGCAATTGGAAGTTGAAACCTGCCGAAGGGCAGAGAACTTAAAAGAAGAAGAATGTCGGGTTGAAAAAGAAAATGAATGGATTTATAGGAAGAGAAAAGAATTTGTCTATTGGAATGATTGATAATAAGTCCCATTGCGAGTCAGACAGACGGATTGATAGACAGACAAACAACGGTTAGTAAGTCCGTCCGTCCGTCCGTCCGTTCGTCCGTCCGTCCGTCCGTCCGTCCCTCCCTCCCTCCCTCCCTCCCTCCCTCCCTCCTTCCCTCCCTTCCGCCCTGGATCGAACAATAGAGTATTCGTTGAGTCCTCAGATGGTCTATAGCAAATTAGAAGATAAACCGTCCTTTAAGCTAGGCCTCGGGCAGCCATGGGTATGAAACGTTAGCGATTTCATTTCCTTAGCCTCGGCATATGAGGGCGAGTCCTCTCCTTTGCCGTCTCATCTTCCAACGACAGTGTACGGCCAGTGTACTAATTGTAGCTGAGTTGGCTAGGGGCGTAGGGGGAGCAGAAATCTCGAACCAAATATCTGCCCTGGCGGGGATGTGAACCCTCAACCTCTCGATTGACAGTACAGCACACTAGCCACTACTACCGAGCACCCCATTGAGACACGAGTCTCATCCTACAGACCAACAACAAAACCTTTTTTAAAATTGAGATGATCCTATAATTAACGCAACATGGTCTGCTGTATACAGAAGGCAGGCGATCACTTCTCTGCAGGCAACACATTCAACGCATTAGGGTCGCCGCCGTATCTGATCCACTCATGTAAACAAACAGAAGCAGACGATACCTACGAATGCAGGACGCGGGAAACGAACGAAGATCGCGAGTTCACATGAAGAAAACGAAAGACGACGACCACACAAACAGCAGAGGAAAGAATTTCACCGTTTTGTCAGACCATGCATTTGTTTGTAAACACACGGACAAAGGAAACAAATTCAAACAATGCAAAAAGAACCAAATACAACGCCGCACCCTGGCATATATACACATCAACATATGTACACAATTTAAATAGATATTTGTGTGACGCACATTTACGTATACATATATATATATACATATATATATATATATATATATATATATATATATATACATGCACGCGTAGATACATACATGCATATATACATGTATGTATGGATTCGTATGCAATTATATATAGTGCGTGTATAGGTTTGTAACTGTGTATGTTTATTTTGTGTGTTTGAGGGAGAGATAGAGAGACAGACAGACAGACAGACAGACAGACAGACAGACAGACAGACAGACAGACAGACAGACAGACAGACAGACAGACAGACAGACAGACAGACAGACAGACAGACAGACAGACAGAGACAGACAGACAGACAGACAGAGACAGACAGACAGACAGAGAGACAGAGAGACAGAGAGACAGACACACACTCACTCTGACAGACAGAGTGAGTGTGTGTGTGTTAGTACGTTTGTGTGTGTGTGTGTTTATAAGGTGTGTATGTGTATTAGTAGGTGTGTGTTAGTGTGTATTTGTGCGTTTATCGTATAGTATTTGGAGATTTGTATAGCGCCGCTCAGAGCTGAGACCACTAAGCAGCGCTCCCAGTGCGAAAGCTCCGAGAGAAAAAAAGGTTTGTGTGTTTATTTATTTATTTTTATTTATTCATTCCGGATATTTCTATAGCGCCTCTTCAAGTCAACTACTACTTCTATTCAGAGGCGCTCCCGACTACAGCATTTGATACTGTGCCGGAGTTTCCACGCCGAAGCGCCACGAGCAATTGCGAGTGAAGGACTTGCCCAAGGTCCGTACGCAGCGGCTAGAATGGGATTCGAACCTGAAACCCACAAGGCGCCGAACTAACCACTGAGCCACCACGCCCCACGTGGTGCGTGTTAGTGTGTTAGTGTGTGTGTGTGTGTGCGTGTGTGCGTGCGTGCGTGCGTGCGTGCGTGTGTGTGTGTGTGTGTGTGTGTGTGTGTAGGTGTGTGTGTGTGTGTGTGTGTGTGTTATAATGTATGTGCGTGGGTGTGTGTGTATGTGTGTGTGTGTGTGTGTGTGTGTGTGTGTGTGTGTGTGTGTGTGTGTGTGTGTGTGTGTGTGTGTGTGTGTGTGTGTGTGTGTGTGTGTGTGTGTGAGTGTGTGTGTGCGTATGCTTGCAAGTCCTGGTCACACAGTTTGCGTGGAACCGTTTGGCTGCAGAGACCCCTCAGAAGATAATAACGCGTGTGCAATGGAATGATATATTCGTAATTGACGGAACTCGCCCGACGACATCTGTCACCTGATACATTTTAAAGCTCCAAATCATTTCAACACCTGTCACATGTCTCTCAGCGATATATTGGCCATTATAGGCTACACACACATACCGCAGTATAGACATCGGATGTCTGCGTACATATACATCTGCATATATACATGAATAATAGCCATACATGTGCTCGGTTATGAACGTTAGGTCTTTAAGCACCGATTTTTTTGTGGTTATGGAACTTTTACTGAGTCAACGTATCTGGTTACTACCATTCGCACAACTATTGCCGTGTTGAGGTCACGACAGAAATATTGAATGGACTCACTTTTTCGTTAAAGTACGTACTACATATGCATGTAACCATGGCAGATGGTGTCTGCTACAACGAGACATAACTTTTGAGAACGTATACGACGTACGCTAAGTATGCGTTAATTGCAATTAGCTGTGAAATGCGTATACAAAGCTCCCATTGTTTTATTATATGTATTTAGGTCAGTGCCGATTACGATGTAAGTAGATTGCTATAGACTACATGTAGGCTATAGAGGTTAGATATCATATAATATGCATTATTATAATAATATTATAATGCATATATTCCCATAATATTATACATACATAAAGTGTAGAAAAGCACGTCCTATTTCTTTTCCAAATTGTAGAAATAAGTTATTGATATGAAATCCAGAGTTAAAATATTAATAATTTAGACGGAGTGGGCTACACGTAATGCTATATAGTGCTTTTCGATTCAACAAAGTGTCCATTAAGTAAATGCTCATTAGGTTCAAGACACGTTTGAGCAATATACCATCGGAGAAGAAGAAAAAACGCCGAATATAGAACAGGTTATGCAGAATGATATACATGAATAGAATAAGTTTATTATTACAGCCCAATTTACAAAAAGACAATCTAGAATTTTCTTAGCCAATTAAATGATTATCCCTATCAGCGCTGAGTAATATATAATGGAACAATATGCCTGAACTAGCTTTAATATTACAACAACAAAAGAGAAAATATAATTCCTAACCAATTAAACGTTCATTCCTAAAAGTAATAACTGGTAAAAGCGTTTTGAGGTTCGTGCAGCATATGTTACAACTTAATTTACAAAGAATTAAGACCAGACAGTACTTGCCTTTGCCTAACTAAGAAACGAACGTTAATAACTCCTTAACATAGTTACAGAGTCGTTTTGTATGTTACCGTTTAGACACTGTTTCAGTTGGTCGACCAACGAGTTTCAACACGTGATGCTGACTCGGACGAGGACAAAACCCAAATGGACCCAGCCTCGTTTGCATTGAATCTCATTTAGAACTCGGCCGTTTATTATCCACTAACGCGCAGCCATTCTTCTCATTGTGTCTCACGTTGGAGCAGGTATAAAGTGACATTATCATTATATGAATGTATGTATGTACGTACGTAAGTGTGTTTGTATGTATTTGTGTATGTGTATGTATGTATATATGTATGCATGTATGATTGCATGTATGCAAATAAGTATGCAAGTATGTATGTACTGTATGTATGTATTTATGTATGTATGTATGTATGTATGCATGCATACATGCAAGTATGTATGTATATGAGTATGCAAGTATGCATGCAAGTATGTATGTATGCATTCATGTATATATGAATCTACGTGTATGTATATATGACTGTATGTATGTATGCAAGTATGTACATATATGTATGTATGTATTTATGTATGTATGCAATGTATGCAAGTATGTATGTACGCATGCATGTATGTATGCATGCAAGTAAGTGCGTATGCTTGTATGTATGTGTATGTATGTATGTCTGCGTGTCTCTGTGTCTACGTATCTCTGTGTCTGAGCATGTATGTATGTATGCATGAATGTGTGCATGCATGATCGTATATTTTGGTTGTGTGATTGGTAGAGCGTGGACGTATATCACCCAGTATATATATCCTTGGTCGTTGTCTGATGTACGGATGCACCGACTGTTATTGTGTCATCTCTAAACTAAGCTTTACGATCCATATAAAATGGTTTCGCATGCGTCTACCACCCGAGAAACTCTGGAGCCTCTTGCAAACGCCTATGTTTCTCTGTGTATGCCTGTGCATCCGTCTGTATATCTGTGCGTCTGTCTACGTATCTCTGAGTTCGTCTGACTCTGTGTCTGTGTCTGTCCTTCTGCCTCCGTTCATCTCCTGGCTTCGGTTGAAGGCAGAGAGGCTGAGGTTGCTGCTGATGCGGCCGAGGCACTTACCCGATGCACTCAAATCCGATAATTGACGGATGTTATCTCCGGATGGACGCGAAGACAGACGCTGAGCATGGAGGTGCTGACCCTTTCCTCGTCAAACGCCCTCTCCCTCCCTCCATTCATCCCTACCTTCCTTCCTCTTCCTCTTCCACCACCAACACCACCATTCCCACCGATGCGATAACTCCTTCCTTGCGGCGTAGTTACATATCACATATTTATTGCAAAATATCACTTAACTGTTACGCACATTCTGCAGGTACCTGAGCTCCATGAAGACCTCTGTGGAATTTGTGTCTGAATTCATGACCGCTTCCTTATGAGTCGGAAGTGTCCGCGATATCAGTTACCTGGAGCCGGTTCTAAGTGACACTCAATCAAATCTCCGTCTTATATATCACCTTATCAATCCACCTCCCCCTCCAACCCTCCCTCCTCACCCTCCCCTCCCTTCCTCCCTTCCTTCGTCTAATCTCCGCCTATCAATCCATTTATGCGGACAACTATAACTATTTTCTATGGTCTGTTTCTTGTATCTGTCTTCACCAATCTCTCTATCGGCCGTCTGTGTGTCTGCGTGTCTGTCTCCTTCAGTCTCCGTTCTGTCTGTCTCCAGCGTAGTACCTTGTCTCAGTCTTTCTTTGTCCCTTTGTTCCTGTCTGTAGCTAATTCTAGATGTATGCATGATGGCTGTCTGTCTGTCTGTCTGTCTGTCTGTTGTCTGTCTGTCTGTCTGTCTGTCTGTCTGTCTGTCTGTCTGTCTGTCTGTCTGTCTGTCTGTCTGTCTGTCGGATTGGCTGGCCTTTTGGGCGTTAGACTGTGTGACTGTCTGGATTGCTGTCGGTCTGGCTGGTATAGTTTGGATGGCTGCCTATAGTTCTTCTCGTTGACTGGTTCCCTAGTTGGCTGACTGGCTGGTTGGCCCTCTGGCTGGCTCATTCACTCAGTCTCAAACTACATGTAATTCCTTTGGAAACATAAATATCTTTCTTTTGTTGCTGTCATCTGTGAACGAGACCAGAAAATCGATTTGCATCAATAATCTTTCAATTGTCAATTAACAGATCTGTCTCGTCAAACGAGAGAGTATCTGTATGTGTATATGTACATATGTAATTATGTATGTATGCATATATGTTTCTATATATGTACGTATATATTTATATGTACGTATATATATATATAATATTATATATATATATTGTGTACGTATACGTGTATGTATACTATACGTATACGCAACTACGAATACACATGAATGAATTTTGTTTCCTTTATTTAAAGGTTGCCTGGTAGTCTAGTGGTTAATGTGCTGGACTGTCAACCGAGAGGTCGAGGGTTCAACTTCCCGTCATGCCAGTGCAGATTTTTGCTTCCAGATTTCTGCTACACCTGCGCCCTTTATAGTCTAGACAACTCAGCTATAAAGAGTACACTGACCGTACACTGTCGGTAGGAAGATGAGACGGTGAGGGAGATACCTGGACACCCTCCTTCATATGCCGAGGCTAAGAAAGATGAAGTCGCTAAAACGTCATACCCATGGCTGTCTCAGGGCTAACTTCATGGCGTTCTTCTCTCCTCCTCCTCTTTCTCCTCCTCCTCTTCTTCGTCCTCCTCCTCCTACATCTCCTTCTCTTCGTCATCTTCTTCTTTAAGGCCCAGTAAGAAGTGGGATGAAGAAAATTAGTAGAAAGTGACTTTCCTTCAGACTGCAGACAAATTGAACTCCGTCACAAAGTATAGGCTGTTAAAAAGCAAACAGAACGGAAGAGGTTAGCGATGCTCATCAAAACTGGTCGATCAACAAAAAGTCACATGAAATAGCTAGAAAAGGTAACGGAAGTTGTAATCCATTACGCCATGACGTCAGTGTTTGAACGGTTCAGAGGCTGCAGCACTCAGAAGAGAACGGTGTCACACATTGCAATCAGTAGATTGTCTCGGACAACGACGTAGGCCATATATAACTATAACTGAGCATTTTCTCTTGTTGCAATGAGACAGAACGATGCTCCAGGCAATGACGATTAACAGCATGATGAAGATGTGGCTATATATGATGAAGATGCGGTTTTGATGAAGATGTGGTTTGATGAAGATGTGGTTATGATGAAGACGTGGTTATGATGAAGACGTAATCATGATGAGCATGTGGTTATGATGAAGATATGGTTATAATGAAGATGAACTCCTCTGAGGTAGCTGTCATCAAACGTCGGTGGACAGAGAAATTCAGGATAATGTTCATCCTGCGCCATCCAGAGTCAAGAAAGATAACTGCCTTGATCAGACAGATTCAATAAGATCTACGAATAAGATCCAAAGGATCAAGACTGTGCACGCGTTTGTAGAAAGTTTTCCGGTCAGAATTGAAGACTGTCTGAATTCCCAGGGTAAATCAATCAAATATAACGATTTGAACGAAACAAAATGTTATTTCTTGAATGTAATTGCGCGTTACTTGTATCTGTGGTAAAATAAAGTTATATAGAGCCATATATATAGTTCGGTTAAGAACTTTTATAGCACTTCTACTATACTAAAACACGCATATACGAACGTGTACGCGATGGATCACGCAGTCATGTACGAATTATGCATGCGTGTGTTAATACGCCTGACTGAGTGTAACATTATGCATATGTCTGTACAGGTTCACGTGGGTAATGAGGTGGGAAATCGCACAAATTATGATCGTTATTCGCCAGATGATGTAGCGATGAGCCACGGGGCTTAGTGTATACGCCTTGCGAAGGAGGTCTCCCAGGCCTAGCACGCATCTGGAATTGTTTCAGTCCATTAAGACACCTTTCTCCTCCACTCAGACCCGGCCGAGTATTTTCATTGTCTTTCTATATACTTCCAAGTGATGTAACTAATATAGCAGACACGTTGTCCTAATCAAGATTACGAGGAGCATAGACGGACTAGATGCAAGCGCAGGTTGACGTCTTTATGAGCACGAGTGATGCTCCACTACTTCCGCACCGGATCAGATTCACCATCTAATTGCCTCGATATGTACACTCAAGTAGAAGTAATCCTTAGTCTTCTACGCACGTATGTATCATTTTATCGCTAATGGTATAGGTCCATGCGAAGGACGTAGTAACTTAGAGCTGACTGCTATCCCGCTTTTCAGTAACGTTATAGCTTGCTCAGATCCTCTATACCATTTCAATAAGCGTCTGCCCCTCCCACTATTAAATGCGGGACACGGTAGTCGATTCGTAACGCGGGGGAGTATGCGTTTGATCTTCCTTCGAGTCGGTTACTGTGTAGGGACCTTGAGCAAGTCCTTCACTCACAGTTGATCGGTGCCATAGGTTGATGCTTGGTCGTTATTGTTATTATTATTATTATTATTATTATTATTATTATTATTATTATTATTATTATTATTATTATTATTATTATTATTATTATTATTATTATTATTATTATTATTTTTATCATCATCATCATCATCATCATAATAATCATCATCATCATCATCATCATCATCATCATCATCATCATCATCATCATCATCATCATCATCATCATCATCATCATAATCACCACCACCACCATCATCACCAATATAGTTATCATTATATTTTTGCCTCTGAAGGACATTATAAGATGTGATAGAGGTGCACACTAAATGGACGACTGGCTCACTGGTCCTATTAAAGAGTTAACATTTTGTCCCTTTGTCGATGTTAATGAATTTTCGGTTTATCAATGAGTCTCTATGTGATGGAGTAAGTCTATAAATTTCCGACAGAGTGGAACTCAGTCCGAATCATTCGTATCTGAAATCTTATCTTCATTAGAAGGGAAAGAGTCAAGGTAGAGACGTCCGATTCGAATCATGGCTCGCCTGAAATACAATCTTAACAAGTCGTTGAAACCGATCCGCATTAAGTGGAAGCCAGCTTTTATCTTGCCATATTTCGTTCTCTCCATACATACATCATTTCCGACAGCAGCGGGACATAGTGACGTCACACGTGTTACTTGTGCTAATTCGCCAATTCCGTCGGTAGAGGGACGGGGGGAGGGGAGGGGTGTCAACGTCGTGTAGGACGGCGGTGGGGGACGGGGGTCTAGGCGGTGTATCCCATAATTCACAACTACGACATCTGACAAGAGACGGCCCCGGTTTCTGCCCACTTTTAATAGACGCACCCGATAATCTGAAACATCGAGTATGAAATTTCAGTCCCCGATCGACTCTCGTCGTTCATTAGATCCGTTGTAAACCCAGACCTCGCACGCACGCACGAACAACCGAACGCACGCAAGGGTACCAGTCAAACACTCACGCGCGTCGTGGAACCAGCGGAACTGATAAGAACACAATGACTGGCGACCCCTAGCGGCAGGTGGCGGTCCCAGCTATAGCCAAGGGCGTTTACCCAAGGTGATATATACTCGTCGAAGACAACTTCACATATATACGTATGTATACATAAGTGTTATTTATAGATTGGCGGGGCAAGTGGAGACGTCAGCTGGCTCCAGGAATCCTCGCGGGCGCTTAAGGTTGGGTTGCATCGTTGATGGATTAATGTAAGGCATTTGACATATGCCGAGGCCAAATAAGAGCCGGCGAACGACGACAGCGACGATAAGAGGAGGAAGGCCTTATCTCGAGTCAAATGCAACTGCTACGACATCGATACAGATGTAGACATATAGGAAGTACATCCGTATGCGACAGACACACACAGACACACGCATACATACTGAGACACACTCAGACACACACAGACATACTCAGAAAAACGCAGATATACTCAGACATACTCAGACACACACAGATATACTCTGGCAAACACATACACACAGAGATATACTCGGACACACATAGTGTCAAGCAGACACAGACTCGCACAGATATACTCAGACTCACACAGACACACGCAGACATACTCAGACACACACAGACACCCACAGATATACTCACACACACACAGACATACACAGACATACTCAGACACAAACACAGACACAAGCAGACATACTCAGACACATACAGACACACAGATATACTCAGACACACAGAGACATACACAGACGTACACAGACACACACAGACATACTCAGACGCACATAAACACACACACACACACACACACACACACACACACACACACACACACACACACACACACACACACACACACACACACACACACACACACACACACACACACACACACACACACACACACACACACACACAAGCAGAACCCACAGACGGACAACCACCAACGCCTGTTGAATTGGCTGTATGCCTTACATGTGAACGAAGATGACAGAATAGACCCGTAACTGTCTAAAATGAGATTATTTATTCATTATACATATTCAAACTGTCACTTATATATAGGCACGTAAGTGTAGAAACCTCTAAGATTACATTTAGACCCATATATATACAATTTAATTCAACTTAATTCAAATTATCCAACCATTCTAAAGCACCCGCAGAACCATTGTCCATATATAATCTCCAATTTGCTTCAAGGACAATAGTTGTGAAACAGCTTCATATTTTATTACCTCGGCGTGTGAACCTTACACGGTACAACCGCATATCAACTTGACTTATTATGTTCCATTTTTAACAACAACAGATTTTGGACCGCATGGTGGCGCCACGAGTCGTGTTTACATCCACCATCGATACATACCTCCATTGTGTCTCGTCTATATCATGGTAGAATCCTGTTGCAAAATAGCAACAGGACTTTGGACTAACACCAAATAGCTTGCTATTATGATATCTGAACCAGCTGTGTATACATGGAATTCCGAAACCATTGAGCTAGCAAACGTGTTTGAATTGAACAATAAAATAATGCATTAAGCACGATTTTGTTAAGCTGTACATGCTATAGTGTTGGAATCATTGCCTTGAAGATGAACTCAACAAACGCACAAGCAGAGGCCTATAACTATAGCTGAGTGTTCAAGCAGTTCTATATCTTTCTGCGTGACTGTGTCCTGTCTTAATTCCTTTCACATTGGAAGATGATCCATACATTTTCACCTATAAAAGTGACCTCTCCTCAACTTGCCTTTTCTCCTGGAAGGGGTCACTCCAAACAGAAAACTGACTCTTCGAACCAGCCTATCCTGCGCCCAATCCTCGTCTATCTCATGACCACCGTTGCTATCAAAATCGCTTCTACCTTTCCTACACGAACGGCTGCCACGGATTCTGACCTGGCACCAAAAATGACCCAAAACTTGGCAGTTGGGGGACTTATTTGATATAGCACCAGGGATTAAAAAACAGGTCTTATTGACGCAGATGTCTTGTGACGCTGCGATCTTACGTCCCAAACATCCGCAATACGACATCTGTAGAAGTTTCCTATACCGATGACTGTTGTTCTGTTTTGTTGTTTTGTCATATGATATTGTCTCACTTGTGTTAGTAACCTGTATAACAAGAATCTATTCGTCTTCCTTGCTTTTTTCTCTCAACTGTCTGAAAACATTGTTACTGTTCCATCGTGGAAGTCCGGAACGTCTCTTAGGAGTTCCTCTTTAAAGACGATCTGTTTGCATATGACATCATGACTGATCTCATATATAATGGAAAAAGTGACTCACATAAGTATGTAAACTTGTAAGATGTCTATCAATGTTAACATAATTTAAAAACGCATTTCGCTTGATGGATAGCAGACTATGTACGGGTGGATGTGGGGATAAATGGATATACGGATGGATTAATGAGAGATGGATAAACGGAATGAATAGACAGAGGGATGAATGGATGGCTGATTTTGAGTGGCTGGTTGGATCGATGGATGTAAGGATGGAGGGATGGAAGAATGGATGAATGTATGGATGGATGGATGGATGAATGGATGGATGTATGGATGGATGATTGGATGGATGTATGGATGGATGATGGGTGAATGAATGGGTGAATGGATGTATGGATGGATGGATGGATGGATGGATGGATGGATGGATGAATGAATAATGGATGGGTGGGGGAGTGTGTGGATGAATGGGTGACCGACAGGCGGAGGGATGGATGAATGACTGA
>OY744602.1:22913220-22928220 GCA_963556255.1 Allolobophora icterica
TAGTTTAGTATAGCATAGCATAGCATAGTATAGCATAGCATAGCATAGTATAATGTCATATAGTATAGCATGCGTGTACATATAGCATGAACCTGCTATAGTCCTTAGCTAAACAGGTAGTACATTGAGGCATAGACCTCCGTGGCGTATTTGTGGCTGTAGGTATAGCCTAGAGAATAGCATCGAAATCAGTTTTAATATCCGATGGCTATAGTTCAAGAGCATGCACAGATCATGACAGGCCTCCAATCAAGGCCTGCATTGTTTAGATAGGCCCATGTGTTGGCCTATAACTACAGCACAGGCCTACAGTGACGGACGGTCGTTGTGGGCAGCTTGGTTGGACTTCGAACTCTACGTATACCGACCAGCGCGCCTGTCTATTGATTGCTTACAACGACTCTGTGGCAATATTTCTTCTAATGGCGGCCGCAAAAGCAGCTCGAAAGGTAAGATGTCGTTTACTTGACCTTAACACAGTTTTCCCCAATGTCTTGAAAGTGGTAGGGCCTATCATGTTTAGGTCTACATCTGCCTATGGTATCATACCACCATTAACGACTCATACAGCTTACCTGAGCTTTTACCATTTCTTGATAGTCATTTTTAGGCTTGTACCTACTTTCGTATCGTTACGTAACGCTAGAAACGACTCTGGTAACATTTAAATAGTCAGAGGGTAGAAAATATTTCACAACTAAATGCTATAGGATTACATGTGACATTTGACGCAAATAATGGGACGTTGCCTGCATAATTTCACCAGTCAATGTGATAGACTCTCCGCGTTACAAGCGGATAGTACAGGTTTAAGCCTCTCTGAAACGGTCGGTTACTGTGTAGTATACCCCGTGATCGATCGAGTCAGTCGATCAAGTCGATCGAAACTCGGCCAAGTCGAGTCGGTCGACAAATCTTCGACTCGATCGACTTGCAAGTCGAGTCGATCATATGCTTTGACAAGTCGAGTCGATCGTTGTTTCGTCGACTTGACTCGACTATGATGTATTTTCTTACTATTTTTTGCGGCTACGTCACAAAATGACCCACATGATGTGATGATGTAGGCCCTAATTCTTTGTAAACGAACAACTACCGCATTAACCTGATTTGAAGTTCAGTGCAAATTATGAGTCTTTGGTGTCTTCGTAAGGTGGAAGCTGCAGATACTTTTCTCCACAGTTTTATGGTGAAAATGGAAAGATTAAGATCCGTTAAAAATGCGCTAGTTTCGTGAAATTTCAGCTCCGTAGTCAGTAGCGACGATCTCAAAACGTTCGAATGTCTATATGTTAGGACGGGACTGATTGGCCCGGGAAGTGTTTAAAGGCTGCGTGAGTCAACCTCAGCCAAGTACAGACCGAAGATGGATAGAACTATACTTATATCCGATATAACCAATAAGAAAAATGTTTTCAATCAGTGGAAAAGTTTATTATACTACATATTCATGAATTGAAAAGCGTCTATAGAACAATAAGTCAATAACTACTTTAGAAAGCATGAAATACAAAGCGCCAGCCAAAAGTTGTGTGAGCATCATTCTGCCTCGGCGTAACAGAACCAAAACTTGTGTGAGCATCTGCACCTTTGGCGCCATGTCTACCTGGCCCAGAGATACTGTCCAAGTCGACAAAGTCGACCAAGTCGATCGTTTATTTGCCAAGTCGATCGAGTCCACGAGAGGTCGACTAATCGACAAAGTCGATCGAGTCGATCGTCGGCCGAGCCAAGTCGATCGTAGCAGCTCGACTCAATCGATCACGGGGTATACTGTGTAGGTGGAACCTTGACGAAGTCCTTCATCCAGAGTTGCTCAGCGCCATCGATTAATGCTTGCTCGTTAGAGAATGGCGCTTGATAAATGCATAATGAAAGCTTCTATAGACTGTTCAATTGCTCGGCTTGAAATGGGTTTCACTTTTAAGACAACGCTTGACACTCATACTCAACAGCAAAGCCAATAGCAAGTCTTGGTGGTGATAAGTGTTGACTTGCATGTGTGAAAGATATGTGATTTTGTATAGCAAAGTTGAGAACATCCAAAAGACTTAGTTTTCTTAACAAGTCCATATGTCGAGTTACCCATGACTGGTATGATCCGATCGTCTTGAATAAGTCCTACTTTTGAAAATAATGAAGCATTTATATCATACTGAAAACACACACTCTGGCATATAATTAGCCCGACGTATATTTTATACATAATGAGAGCTTTATGACATATCAGAGGCGCTCCCGACCTCAAAACACAAGAACACGGGTTTCAAGTGCTTACCCCTCCCTCTCTTCTGTAAATGAGGCAGATACAGAACAAGGAACTCCTGTCAAAAGTTACTCTCAGCACCTTATTCTGGGAAGATATTCTAGACAGATGAATCAAACACTGAGGCTCCAATGCTGGATTTTAAGTTGGGGTCCGCGGGACAACTAGACTACAGATTGCATTGTATGAAGAGCAAAGGATATGGAGGAGGGAGAGAAACAAAGTACCCTTTTAATTACCTAACAAGTTTCTTCTCACTGATTTAATTTTCGATGAATCAAATAATGAGACCTAGGTCAATTAGCATATTGTCAGTCCAATCGACCTAGATTCTGATTCAAGAGCCAATTATCCTCTCTCAACTTTACTATAATATTGATATTATCATAATTATTATTATTATTATTATTATTATTATTATTATTATTATTATTATTATTATTATTATTATTATTATTATTATTATTATTATTATTATTAGTAGTAGTAGTAGTAGTAGTAGTAGTAGTGGTAGCAGCAGCAGCAGAAATAGTAGACGTAGTAGTAGTAGCAGACGTAGTAGTAGTAGTTGTGGTGGTGGTGGTGGCACTGGTGGTAGTAGTAGTATTAGTAGTAATACGAAGATTTAATAAGATTTATTAAGAAGATTTAATAGCTTGCGAATTCTTGGTCCTCGATTATGAAACTTATTATCAAGAAAACACTAAAACAAGTTATGTTTTTAAAATATTCTAATGTTGATGTGTAACTAATTGGTCAAAACATCAGCATTTGCTTACCTGTCCTTAATCTTATTTTCTCGACCCACTATCCTAATTATCCTACTGCTAATTAATATCATTACAACCTCTGTTTTGACTACTTCCCACTCTGCACTTTATATGTAACATGTTATCATTATTTACCTGATTTTTATTATTGTTATTGTTGTTATTGTTACTGCTATTATTTCTGTTAGTATTATTACTACTATCATTCAAGTTAGTAATTAGGTAATAAACACATGCAGTGAGTAATAATCAAGGAAGAGGGGTCAATGTTGGTATAAGCTTTTAGCCTTTGCACAGTACTTACTGATACGTGACTGTAACGGTAATACTTGTTTTGTGCAATAAAAAATTCTAATTCCAAATTCCAACAG
Organism: Allolobophora icterica; assembly: GCA_963556255.1. Classification (NCBI taxonomy): domain Eukaryota; kingdom Metazoa; phylum Annelida; class Clitellata; order Crassiclitellata; family Lumbricidae; genus Allolobophora; species Allolobophora icterica. Next base: position 22,916,628 of record OY744602.1, read on the forward strand.
TACTAGTATTGCTATTATCACCATCAACATCATCATCAACAGATAAGTGCTATACAATACAATGCTAATTATCAGAGCAGATAAGTGGACATTTTAACATTTTATAGCGCTATTTTTAATAATAGTTCTTCTGTCCATTGTTGTGTTCTGTAACCAATGCTGCATTGCATTAGCGTCTTTAAGAAATTCGAGCTAAGAAACCTTGTCTGGTTGACGTTAGTTTAGAGCGGTAGTTAGTAAATCGATTAGTTAGCTAGTTAACTAATTAGGTAGTTAGTTAGCTAATATGTTATGACAATTGATATAGCGCCATGTCTGCGTCATAAAAACGCTGTCTACAATGCCCTAAGTGAAGCTAAAGTGGTAAATATATTGCTCTTGGGAAACATAAGAAGATGTTCTTATGATACACTTGACTTTGAGACTTTGAAAGCACTTGTATCTCTGTTCTTGGTTTGTCTGTTTCTAAGTCGGCAGGGCCTGGGTCGCGTCTTCCTCCGCCTCCCATCGCTGCTTCCACTTCTCCAATCGAGATCTATGATTCCATCTACGAACCAGCACTACCACTACAGCCAGCGAATGTCGTTCGTCGCCAGTCCAACCGAAGGGGGTTACCACCTGTGCCACTGGCTGATAACGAATATGGACAGCCAGAAGACCTGGTAAGACAACCATACCACTTCTCAGGACTGCACATCACTTAGCATATTCATGCTTTCATATCACGTTGATTTAAAGTTCTGCTGCGCCAGGGATTTAGCTAAATATCTGTTGGACAAAGATTGTCTCAAGTGCTTGTACTTTGTGGTAAGGGAGGCGGAACAATCTGAGACTGTTTTGATAATTCAATCGATCAATTTAATCAGGAAGTGGGGAATTTTATCGTAAGAATGAAGCGAAATATGAGAGCGCGAAAAAACGACTGAATGAGACTCGATGGCGTTTAATTTTAGAGCCACAAAGAATGAGAATGTCCAATTCGTTGCAAGTATAACCTGATCCATTTTTATATAGGCCTAATTAATAGATTTAGATTTGTTTTACACTTCTAAATCTTCCACTGCAAGAAGTTTTTGACTGACATTAATTGCCTGCACATTGCTCATCTCCTGCCAGATATGTTTTATTCAGGGATCAGTTTGAGCTCTGAAAGAGATCAGTAGGAAAAATGAAACGCAGAAATATTGATCTTCAGTGGAAGGTAATCTGAATAAGCGAGGGAAGAGGAAATCTGAGGTTTCCACCCTGCCCCTTTGAACCACCACACCCTGGTCGTATTGCTAAGAAATTTCACCCAGACTTATACGTCTCTGTATACATAAAACTTTGGTTATCAGTAACGCTAGATCTTCACTTATTCAGTAGATGCGCTTTAACTCAACGTTCAGTAGACAACCTCGCAGTAGAAAGCGCTGAGATATTTACTAACAATCTAGACCCGTTTGTTCGACAGATTCTGCGCTATGCACTGGCATAGACAGTTCGATAATTCAGGTGATCAATTAGGTAACAAGTTCACTAACAACAGTCTTTGGTCGATCTCTTGATCTCTATGTACCTTCTTAGTGCAAAAGGAGCCAACTGAGCTTTCCTTTCCAATTAAAGCTCTTTCTATTTCGCAGGAGCTGCGCTCGAAGCGCTGATAAGAACTATTTCTAATGTGCTACATAAATTATGCATTACATTGTATGATTACAATGTATTACATTGCATTAAATTACAGAATCGGTGGGGGTTCTTAGCAGACATAGTAATTAAGTGTTCTCGTAGTGTTCAGTACGCGAACACTCGGCCGATGATCTTTCCTTGACGAGGAAGTGATTTCGTTCGTTTCGAATGGATCCGGAACGGAACGGAATGAATCGTTATTCGACGCCAACCATTGGTCCGTCTGGTTCGGCAATTTCCGGAGTAGATCGGATTTATGGGTTGAGTGACGACGGCCGACTACAGATCGACTGACGACTGAATATTTTGTTCGGCTGCAGTTCATTAGAAATTCTAATGAGATTTCTAATTAGAATTCAGTCGCCTAAATGGTCGAGTTGATGAAGTAGTATAGGAGTCCGTAAAAAACACAAATTCAACAAGATTAGCAGAACACGGATAAGGTAAAATGACACAGAAAACGATTGAGACAGGAAGTGAGAAAGAGAGTGAGACAGAGAGAGACAGACAGAGACAGAGACAGAGACAGAGACACAGAGACACAGAGACAGAGACAGAGACAGAGACAGAGACAGAGAGAGGGAGGGAGGGAGGGAGGGAGGGAGGGAGGGAGGGGGGGAGGGAGGGAGGGAGGGAGGGAGGGAGGGAGGGAGGGAGGGAGGGAGGGAGGGAGGGAGGGAGGGAGGGAGGGAGGGAGGGATAGAGGGAGCGAGGGAGGGAGGGGATGGGTGGAGAGATGAGGGAGGGAGGAAGGGAGGGAGGGAGGGAGGGAGGGAGGGAGGGAGGGAGGGAGGGAGGGAGGGAGGGAGGGAGGGAGGGAGGGAGGGAGGGAGGGAGGGAGGGAGGGAGGGAGGGAGGGAGGGAGGGAGGGAGGGAGGGAGGGAGGGAGGGAGAGAGAGAGAGAGAGAGAGATGGAGGCGTAAGCATAGGAAGACTGAGGCAAAGACACAGAGAAACAGACAGAGGCAGAGGACAGAATCAGACGCAGAGTCAGATGAAGAGACAGAAGCAGAGACAGAGACAGAGGAATGCAAAGACAGACAGGCAGAAATACGGACAGAAACAGACACAGATCTAAGCAAAGGCAAAGGCACAGGTATAGGAGAAGAAGGGACAGCTGATGAAGGGAGACAAGTAGGAAGAGGCAAAGGTAACACACACACGGACAACCGAACGAACTGAGTGAAAGATACAAGAGTCATCGAATGACCCTTGATCCAGTCTATATGAAGTTGTAACATTACAAACAGAATCTGCAGTTCTAATTCGTAGAAACTTTAATTTAAATATTTCGCTTTGTTGTATTGACGGTTGTAAGATGTTGGGGTAGATATCTTTAAAAGGTTTTGTTAGGCATAACATCGTCGAGCAGCCTTGAAACATTTTTGGATTAAGACCAAGGGCTGTCAATATATATCAACAGTTTGGATTTATCTAACGCAAAATGGGCAAGAAATGTTCTGCATATTGGTGTACAAATCTGTGGACCAGATAATCACCACACAACATTATCCTATTCAAGACAAAGAACTCTGTGAAAAGTAGGTCCGAGCAATTCCGAGAAAAGTGAAGAACATGAACACTGGTTATTTGAAACTATGCGTTTCCAAGACGAGTCAGTTCCAGAAAGCAGCGTTGCTAATCATTGATGAAATCTATAAATTGTCAAGCGCGTGGAATACAGTGCAGGTGAGGTTCTTGGGTTAACTGAAGACTATAGAGTTGTTTCAGCATTAGGCCTACTGTGCTTCATGGTAACATCATTGACGGGCAATATAACGATCTGATGGCCATCTCTCCTTGGAGAAAAAAGCCTCAGCCTATCCATTCAAGAAAGTTCTCTGACGGTCCAAACAAGACATGCAACCGCTTAAGAAGAATTTCTTGATCAACAGTGTCAAAAGCGGCGCTGGTGTCGAACAGGGCTAGAAGAGTAAGCTGGGATCTGTCTATTGTCCCTTAGATGTCGGACAGGAGGCGGAGCAGAAGGGTCAGGACTGCAGCCAATGTTCAATATGGTGAATCATTTACATTTGACGTATAGCGGCATCATCATCTTACTGTAGCATGTCTGACTCAAAGCCTATTCAACCGATGGCCCATAGCAACCACTGGAAATGTAAAACAACTGGTATACGGATCTTAAACTACGCGTGCGACTTGACCTATAACCTCTTACTAGAAATTTAGAGCATCAAAGCGTCAACATCAGTTTTAATCATTGTTTCTACGCTATGATAATGTTGTTTGTCTCAAGCCTCGGCCTATAAGCGCACGTAGCTGTGTCTTAATATCTGTCATAGACTTAACGCCGATAAGCTGCAGTTTTTCTTCAGTCAGAGACGATTGACGTCATGGAAAAGAAGGTAGATGAAAATGACAACCCCAACTTTCGCAGAACTCAATTGTTTTGTTTACAATGACGAAGCGAATTACGACATGAGACGAGATGAAGGCACTTTGACCTATCGGCCAGACAAATGACATAACTGTTGCGAACTACAAGGAGAACCGTCACGCCTGAATGCCTTTCCAGCTGCTATGACGGAAAAGGGAGTGACTTCCTTTGATAAGAAACATCAATGAATGACTTAACCCACACATGCCACATTAGATCGGACAGCGTTGGAGATGATACTCAGTCTATATGATTTATACGTTTATTTCTCAGCGTTGTGTGCATGATCCATTAATTATTGACTTCGTTCGTAACTATTTTCGTGATAGAAAGAAGCGAGTTATGCGAAGCCGGTTAAATATCATTGAAGCCAATATCTTGTGAATAATCGTTGAATCGGAAGTTGCTCTTTAGTCCGGTGGTGGTTAAATTTTAGGGAGGCGATTACTTTGAACCGGACGAAATAGATCGAGGACAGCAACGTCGGAGTAGTCAGCATTACGTTGAACCAATCGCTCCAATGAGCCAGGCAGAGGAGTTCTATTACGTTGACACAAGACCCAATTCTTATAACACTAGAGTCTACGTCACAAATCAACAGGTTCGTCATCAGCTCTCTTTCTTTCTTTCTTTCTCTCATTGTGTTTTTTTCAATCTTTCTTTTCTTTCTGTTCTCTTTGTTTCTGTTTTATCTCTCTTTCTGGTTTTATCTCTCTTTCTTCATCTGTCTGTCTCTGTCTGTCTCTGTCTCTGTCTGTTGCTGTATCTGTCTCTGTCTCGCTCTATCCCCCCTCTCTCTGCATATAAAACTAGTCTGCTTGTAATGCCTGCGTGAAGTTTTGCATGACTGTGAGCATGTTCATTTGCCAGATTTCGCGTGAAAGTAAGTGTGAAGGAAGTTTAGTTGAATTCCAGTTTTTTTAGTTTTCATGCCGACGGGATTTCCTTTTGTTCTGATTACACATTGTTGACGACTTTAATCAGTATTCAGGAACGAAGTTATTTATACAAAAATCCAAAACAATTCAATTTTTCAAATTCGCCAATAGTTCTTAAATTTCGGTGGCATTGCGGCATTTCAAAGTTAATAAATAAAACCGCTAAGATTTATGTGTAATCTGATTCAATGTTTATTTATTACAAATGTGAATCAGAATTACTTCATTGTTATAAATAAATCTCCATACAATTAGGCCCTAATTAGAAATCATGTAATAATCAGACGAGATGCCATGATCAATGAACGACGCAATGTTCCTAAACCATCTTCAATTTAATCCATAGGCAGTCGTTCTGTAATGTGCGTTTCGTTTTGAAAGCTTTCCTACAAATGTGCTATATAAAAGCCCATATAGGCCTAGATACGTACATACATACAGTGTTTCTGTCGGTTCTAGGACCATCGCTCATAGGACCATCACTCATAGGACCATCACTCATAGGACCATCGCTCATAGGACCATTGCTCATAGGACCATCGCTCATAGAACCATCGCTCATAGGACCATCGTTCATACGACTATCGCTCATACGATCATCGTTCATACGACTATCGCTCATGGGACCATCGCTCATAGGATTATCTCTCATAGGACCATCGCTCATAGGACAATCGAGGAAAGGACCATCGCTCATAGGACTATCGCTCATAGGAGCATCGTTCATACGACTGTCCCTCATAGGACTATCGCTCATAGGACCATCGCTCATAGGATCATCGCTCATAGGACCATCGCTCATAGGACTATCGCTTATAGGACCATCGTGCATACGTCTATCGCTCATGGGACCATCGCTCATAGGACTATTGCTCATAGGAACATCACTCATAGGACCATCGCTCATAGGACCATTGCTCAAAGAGACCATCCTCATAGGACCATCGCTGATACGAATATCCCTCATAGGACGTTCGCTCATAGGACCTTTCGCTCATAGGACCTTTCGCTCATAGGACCTTTCGCTCATAGGACTATCGCTCATACGCTATCTTATTAAATATATTATGCACATCAAAGTAGGGACGCGAGCAAGTAACTTCCAATTAGCAAACAAATATAAAGGCAATCAACTACTCAACTGCTCCAATTGACTTCATATAACTTTACAAATATTTAATAAATAGGCCTATAATTATGAACATCAAAGCAAGGTCATTCATCCTTTTTGGACAAATGCATTGATTATTAAATTGCACAGGTCATAAAGGAAACAAACAAGTCACTTCAAATGAAGATTAAAATATGACTATTATACAATAACAATACTCTAAGTACAACAATAACTATGCACTTCTAAGAAGAAACGTTTTCCCGATATGGTATAACAAGGCCATGAAATGATAGCCAGACAAACATTTGCAGCGATCTAGTCAAGAGTCCAGAAGAAAGCTTAGGTACGTCACTTCATGTAAAGAAGAAATCAGAAGTATAGTGCAATAATATAAGAAGTGGAGTAAGATACTTTTGTGAAAGCAAGTTTAGTAATGTAAATGGAAGGTGATTATTCGACATCTCAACGCCAGGAAACAACTTTAGACTACTATTTGCTATGATTGATCGTGGCATATGAGCGATGGCCCTATGTAAGAAATGCTCTATGAGCAATAGTTCTGTGAGCGATAGTTCTATGAGCTATGGTACCATGAGCGATGATCCTATGAGCGATGATCCTATGAGCGATGGTCCTATGAGCGATGATCTTATGAGCGATAGTCCTATGAGCCATGATCCTATGTGCGATAGTCCTATGAGCTATGATTCTATGAGCGATAGTCCGTATAGCGCTTTCTTGCGAGTTTATACTTGACAATGTTACAACTGCTCATCAGGTGATAAGCGTATTTTAATTATTTTAATTTCGTTCCCTAAAACTACTCATTGTCCGTATTTTTTGCCTATTTCGCTCATTCTAATCAAATCTAAGCATTTGAAATGAATTATAATCAAAAGTGATAATAGCACTCTTTAAGTTTAAATGAAAACTTCAAAGATTTCAGAAACTACCCCGAACTCCTATCAAGCTAAAAACATTCGAATGGAATAGGGACCGATCTAGCCTAACTCTTGCAACATCTCGATTCTGGACAACATTGGACTAAAAACGCTTTCTCGAAGACTGGTCCAAGATTTTGTAAATTTCTCTCCGTCTTCTGTCCGCTGTCCGCTAACTCTTTGTTTCAGTTTCATTTAGTTGTGAATGTAATATAAAGTGTTCGAGCAGAAGATCAACTACTATTAGCTGTCACTAAAACACACGATATAGGCCTATACGTTCATACATGCTTAAATACTTGCCTACAGAAGTGTAGACCCTATCTGAAGTGTAGACCCTATCTGTATTTAAGTTAATGCAAACTCACTACTCATCATTCCGATTTGTTTTAATTCTCCGCCCTATCGCACCTTCTAGTCTCGCCAGTGCCTCATATTTTGACCTATTCTTTACATTGGATTGTCGGCATCGAAGGAATCGTCGATTTAGTTATATTACATACAACGCGTGTGAAAAAACTGCGCTATAGAACGCTCAAGAATAGTTTGGATCTGTAAGCAATTAGTTACCTCCAAATCTGCGTTCTATTCATATCTCGCAATACTTTATAATTCGTCACACGTTAATGCATTGATCAAGCAACAAATGTGAAAAGGGAGATCCCTAATATCACTTAGACGTGAAAGGAGCTATTGTGTTGAAACATTTTAAGACACTTGAGTTGTAAGCTAGTTGAAGAACATAACAAGTAAAAATCACGAACAGGTGATGCATGTTCTGGATCGGTTGAAAGACGTCACATTTGCTTGACGTAGAGAGAGCAGCTCTGGTCGTTAGTCCATCCACTTCACTTCTCAAGTTCAATCGGTTCGTCTTTTGGGTCTGCAAAAGTTCACAAACGCATGCCTCTGGTTCTAACGCAGCTTTATAACGGAAACGTACAATGCACAATCCTACAACGCTGCTCGAAACCCATTTGAAATCCCCGAGCAATGAGTATTTCCAACTGGATGATTGTAATTACTTTACGTAATAATTAAATGAGCTATTGTTCCGGTTTCTGTTGTAGGATTACAGTAATCGATACGGAGCTTCTCCTCCAGGACAATATGAAGAGGATCTCTACGAAGGTCCTCAATACGAAGGTTCTCAATACGAAGACGAATTCCTTGATCCGCATGGTATGCTCAATCAGCTAATCTATCGATTTATTGATTTTCCGCAGTTTTTGGTTCGTTAACCATTAAACAATAGATAGAATGATCCGCATGATCTCATCAACACTCATCCTCACAACGCAGACCTTGCAAAGGCGCCTAAAATTGATGCAAATGCTCTCTATAAATATTTACACACACGTAGTTCCATGCATACAAGTGGCAATGATTCATACGGCGAGATAAGAACGATCGAGCGATTGATAAAATATTATATGAGTGATGAATGAGTGTGAATTGGAGCGAAACAAACAGCTTATATTTAAATACAGATAGGGGGCCTACACTTCTAAGGGCAACTACCTAAGCATATATAAGAACGTTGGTCTATGTAGTGTCATGAAGACTAGTTTAGCTCCAACTACTCCCCTACTTTGAGCAAGCTGGGCTTCTACCGGCTGCCCAATCTGGCGTTAGGGGTCACCATTCCACTGAAACTGCTCTCTTATACCCGCTGTCTGATATTTATGTAGCTATAATAATAAATCAATCAAGCAGCAGATTAGACCAATCATAAGATCAATCAAACAGAGAACCGTAATTTAACGAATGCCTGAATGTTGTGTTGATTGTGTGTATTTGTTCTTAAGGCTATCCACAGCGAAACCCGGTCGATAGGAGGCAGAGTCGTAAGAACATGGGTCGGGCGATCGTGACTGGACTAAACACGGCGCGTGTCAAGGAGATCAAGGGCCGTCTTCGACCGGCCTTCAGTCCGGATGAACTGATCGACAGCGTTGAGAAGAGGAACTCCACCGGAGGGGCTCCTCAAGACGTCGTCGAGAACGTCGACGTGTCAGGACTGTCTGTCATGGAGCGCATGAAGCTGTTGGAGTCGAAGGCCGCCTCGAACAAGGGTCCTCCCCCGCCGACCTACCCGAAGCCCCGACCGGTCAGCCTGGGAGCAGTAACCTCCGTCCAACCGAGCAATCAACGGAGCAGTCAGCCGAGTGATCACTCGAACCCTTACTCGAACAGTCCCTCGTCGTCTAAACTAAATGAACGGCCTGCAATACCACCGAACCGCAGTGAGCCAAGGCTAGTCGTCGCATCGCCCTCCGTTAGACATTCGAGTCAGGTAAGCAACTGATCCAGCAGCGCTTTGAACTATTCAAAGCCAACTACAATCGCATCATCGAACTCGCTATCTCGCAGTTGATTTTAACGACATTTCCAATACCTATTCGGAGTAATGTAAGGTAATTGTTTGTTTATTACTTGCTTCTATTAACGACGAATATTTGTCGTTTAAGGCTTGAAATACGTTTGAGTTAAAATGGAAAGATGACAACCTTTGGCCAACACAGGGTAGAACTTATGTGGTATGGCAAAGTATAGTCAATTTCCCATGATGCAACATGAACCGAAAAAAGATAATCACTTAGAAATGAACCTAAGAAGACATGAATGTAGTAAACGAGTGAGTTCGTCCTCTGGTGGATGAACATTTAGAACCTCTTGATGACTCACTACAGTTGCATCTCATGGATCATGCTGCATGACGTCATTTCTTAAAGATTGCTGCTGAGAACGCCGCTAACATTGTTCAGCGATTCAAGAAAGTTGCACAGTTTTATGAGTGGGTGACAGTCGCGATTTTTCTGATAGTGATGATGAGGATGATGAGGATATTTTAATCGACTGATCTTCTGAATATTGACCTATAAATACGGCATGCTATTGGTGCGCAATCGCTTGATACCTTGTGCATTAGGAACCGGCGCGAAAGAAGTTAGGGGTCTACTAATTACTTAAATATTATTATTAACACATGATCAGGAAAAGGACATTTAGTATGGTTGAGATTGCTTTGTTTGCAGGGTGATGAGGCGCCGTGGTATTTTGGGAATATCGACCAGCAAAGGTGCGAAGAGAAGCTCACAGACCTCAACACGGTCAGATGTCATTCGCTGTACATAAATTATACACCTTAGACAGAAACGGCGCATTAGGAAACGAAAGGAAAAGAAACGATGGAAAGCTAAAGAGAGAATAATAATAAGTGACGTAATGTATGTCTGCATTTGGGAAACTGTAGACGGAATATCTAACTGGGAAGAGTTTGGACAGAAGACGAAAAGAGAGGAGCTACGGACTGGTGGATGGATGGATAGATGGATCGCCCACCGATTGACAGAGGAATGGATGGATGAATATATTGATGGATGGACGTACGGATGGATGGATGTATGGACTGATTGACGGATGGAAGAATGGAGATATGGATGGATGGATGGACGGACGAACGGACTGCCAGACGGATGGTTGGATCGATAGATTAATAGGTGGATGGATGGACGGACGGATGGATGGGTGGATTGAAAGATGGACCGTTTGATGGAATGATGAATAGATGCATGCTTTAAGATGGATGAATGGAAGGATGGATGGATGGACTGACGGATGGATGGATGGATGGATGGATGGACGGACGGATGGATGGATCGATGGATGGATCGATGGATGGATGGACGGATGGATCGATGGATGGATGGATGAATGGATGGATGGACGGATGGATGGATGGATGGGTGGGATAGACAGAAAGACATATATACGGACAGACAGAGATAGTGAAGAAAATTAGATTAATTGGACAAAGGGGGAATCAATGTACTTTCTTATATATCGCAATCAAGCGTTTTAGTAGCGTCTCTTTAACCAATCTTCATAGTGTAGATGCCCTGGAAATAACCTGATCTGTTGCTCTAACTGTTCAATAACTCGATCACTGCATCGGTTAATGCTCCCCTTGGGTTCAAAAGCCTTGTCTTATCGACGCATACCTGGCATTTTACTTTTGAAATACTCCTAAACGTTGACCGATCTTGTTAATATTTTTAGCAAGTCTTTCTCTTCTGTTTATCGCTCACCGTACTTTGCTTCATCTAATCACTGGCCTCCTTCGAACATAAATCAAGTCTGCTTCAGTTTAAAACATGTCGTACCTCCCTTCAATTACAGACGGAATATAATTAGCAATTAACGTCGCTCAACGAAAGAAAGTTGTTGTGTGTGCAGCATAGTAAAAAAAACATCTGATATAAATACTAAACGAACTACCTCGTCTTTGCGTAGGTCTATGTATGTATGTACTTACGTATGTATCACTGATCGTCTGTTGTCTGTCGATGTGTTAGGAAGGAGGGTTTCTGATAAGACACAGCAAGAAGGGAGAAACGCGGATGCAGCCTTACACTCTGTGCGTCTTCCACGAGGGGGACATCTACAACCTCATGATCCGACTGAAGCCAAACAAGAAGATAGCCGTCGGTTCAGAGAAGAACGGCGAACCGGTCAGTTCATTAACCCACTC
>OY744602.1:22933220-22951485 GCA_963556255.1 Allolobophora icterica
TAGGCCCTACATTTCTTTTCTTAATAAGGTGTCATTAGCAAGGTGTGACCACCTGGTGGCATTTTGGTGAATATCTTACAGTCTGACGGCAGCAGAAATGCCAGAATGTTAAGCTTCGTGGTTAAAATGATATTGTTCAAATCGCATAGTCCCTCTATCTTCGAAAATCACTAAACAGCTGCTAGCATGCTGATGCTGCACTGTTAAAATCAGCAGCATAGAATGATCAATATAACCAACTGTGTTAAAGTCAATAGCATAGAATGCTCAATAACCAACTGCGTTAGTCAGCAACATAGAATGCTCAATATAACCAACTGTGTTAAAATCAATAGCATAGAATGCTCAATAGCCAACTGCGTTAGTCAGCAACATAGAATGCTCAATATTAGCAACTGTGTTAAAGTCAACAGCAGAATGCTCAGTATAAAAACTGTGTTAAAGTCAGCAGCATATAATGCTCAATAACCAACTGTGTTAAAGTCAACAGCATAGAATGGTCAATATAACAAACTGTGTTAAAGTCAACAGCGTAGAATGCTCAATATGACCAACTACGTGAAACTCAGCAGCATAGAATGCTCAACATTACCAACTGTGTTAAAGTCAACAGCATAGAATGCTTAATTTAATCAACTGTGCTAAAGTCAACAGCATAGAATGATCAATATTGCCAACTGTGTTAAAGTCAACAGCATAGAATGATAAATATTACCAACTGCGGTAAAGTCAACAGCATAGAATGATCAATATTACCAACTGTGGTAAAGTCAACAGCATAGAATGATCAATATTACCAACTGTGGTAAAGTCAACAGCATAGAATGATCAATATTACCAACTGTGGAAAAGTCAACAGCATAGAATAATCAATATTACCAACTGTGTTAAAGTCAACAGCATAGAATAATCAAGATTACCAACTGTGTTAAAGTCAACAGCATAGAATGCTCAATATTGCCAACTCCACTAAAGTCAGCAGCATCGAATGTGTAATATAACCAACTGTGTTAAAGTCAACAGCTTAGAGCTCAAAATTTCCAAATGTGTAAAATCCAGCAGTATAGAATGCTCAATATAATCAACTGCACTGTAGTCGACAGCATATAATGACCAATCTAGCCTATTCCGCCAACGAAAACAGCATAGAACTCTCAAAATTACCTGGAATGTGTTAAATCCAACAGCATAGAATGTTCAATATAGCTAACTGTGTAAAACTCAAGAGTATGGAATGCTCAATATAACCAACTATATTAAAGTCAACAGCACACAATGCTCAATATAACCAACTGTGTTAAAGTCAACAGCACACAATGCTCAGTATAACCAACTGTGTTAAAGTCAACAGCACACAATGCTCAATATAACCAACTGTGTTAAAGTCAACAGCACACAATGCTCAGTACAACCAACTGTGTTAAAGTCAACAGCATACAATGCTCAGTATAACCAACTGTGTTAATGGCAACAGCATACAATGCTCAGTATAACCAACTGTGTTAAAGGCAACAGCATGCAATGCTTAATATAATATAAACAACTGAAATGTGACAAAATGCAACAGTTGACAGCCGGCGTAGATCTTTCACAGAGACTTATTTGGCTGCACAATTAGACGAAATCTATAAGTTACAGGAACGTGAGATCAGTTATTAGCTACTACACTTCATCGAGACTTGATCCGTGGGTTCAAAGGTCGGCTGCTTCGACTGCGTCAATGACTCAGGACTCAGTAGAATATGCCGAATTTCACCATTTGTCGTTGACATTTGATCAGCTGCTTTTTCAGGACCGAGTACTCGGCCGCCGTGTAATTTCTCCGACCTTTGCTCTACAGTGCGAAAACATGTGTAGTTACAGTTTTAATTAGAAATTTACGTAGCGCCACTTTAAAGAGAAACTAATCTGAGGAATACTCTATTCTAAACGATGTCAACCGTAATAAATAAACATAAAGTTTGTAACTTAGAAAGCAATTATCAGATTATAGAAAAGTCACCAGTGACGGACTCCCGCGTAGAAGCACAGTCCAACCATCGGATTCTCATCCCGAATTGATAGATAAAATCAGGTTCAGGTTTATGGATCGACCATTGGGGACGACGACAGGTGCTGTGATCTGTTGCCCAGGGCATACGGTATTTACATTACCCTTCCATTACTCTACCTTAGCTTACGTTGACCTAAATATATCGTCATGATGACAATGACGGATCTAATGTTGACAATGACGGATCTAAGAGGTACGTCAGAAGCATAGCAACCATATCTACTTTGGTGGCCTAATGGATATAAAAACTCACGATGTGGCCATGACATCACTTTACAATCACCAGGCTGCCACTCCTACATCGGGAACCGAAAATGAAATGGTTAGGTCAATTCAAGTGCACGTCTGCTGCCAATGGACGTATATTCAATAATACTTATTGTGAAGTACAGCTATTACTGAGTCTCAAACAACTGATAACAACTACAATAATGAGCATGGACACTGGATCTTCGGAGAATTTTCTGGGAATAATACTCTCTAGCTTTCGAGCACCTCCCCAGAGTCAAATGGCCATAAAGCCGCTATGTAAATATGTTTGGTCACATTACACCAGACTCGTTGAATGTTGACTCAAATATTGAACTTGTTCCCTCAGTTCAGTGGTTTCAGACCTATGTTTAAAAATTTGCGACAATCCCTGGACACAAACGTTTCTAGGTCGGTATAAATTTGAATTGCAGAATGGACAATCAACGCCTAGCAATATATGTAGCTGTGAAGTTTTTTGGAGCGTGTTCCATGTATTGTGTTGAGCCTACTGCGGAGTCAAGGTTTGCCGACGAATATATTATTTGATTGCATACCTGGTAAAAAATACATTGAATGCACAGTTGAACCGTAATTTAGTCAGGACGGTGCATTTAATCAATGGATTTCCTACCCACTCGTGCAGAAGCAGCGGTTGATGTGGCAAACGGTACCGGCCCGCTATTACGGGGTCCTCTATTCCGGGGTCCGCTATTCCTGGGGTCCGCTATTTCGGGGATCCGCCGGAATATACATACATACAACATACATGCATACATACATACATACATACATACATACATACATACATACATACATACATACATACATACATACATACATACATACATACATACATGAATACATGCATACATTCATGCATACATACATACATACATGCATGCATGCGTACATACATGCATGCATGTATGTATGTATGTATGTATGTATGTATGTATGTATGTATGTATGTATGTATGTATGTATGTATGTATGTATGTATGTATACATGTATGTATGTATACATACATACATTTAGGCATGCATGTACAGTATGTATATTCCGGCGGATTCCCGTAATAGCGGACCCCGGAATAGCGGACCCCGTAATAGCGGACTCCCGGAATAGAGGACCCCCAGAATAGCGGACCGGAACCGTGGCAAACATGGCGACTGAGAAACTGAAGGAAAGCCTTGAGAAAATGCAAGTAATTTCTAATCGTTTCATTCTCATTGTTACCGTGGAAATAACTTTCAGGTTTCATTTCATACTAAACAAGGCTTCTGAAATTTAACTAGAGCCAATAAATATCCAGTCTCCTGAATGTAAGTCGTTATACGGCTACTGACCAGAAAAGAAAAAAGCTTAGAGCAGTGAAGTAATCTTTGAATCGATTAGCTCCTTCATGCTTTGTATAGGTACTAATAGTACCGTACTATAAACCTTCCAGCCCGTATCGCAATTAAAGCTTCATGCCATCAACTGATGTTTAATCAAATCAAATTAAAAAAAACTAAAGAAAGAATGCATTATTACATTATATTTCTTGAAACGACTTTTATTATTATTTTATATTTCTTGAAATGACTTGTAAATTGACCTCCCCAAGTTGGACAATACTTTATTTGGCGAACTTGCCATACTGAGCCTATTACTTGTCAAATACATAACAATTCCTCACAAATAGTTCAGTTGACCTGACAAGCAGGAAATGGTGGGTAACTGTGGGTTGAATGCACGGGCGCCCGCAGGTTTGAAAAAATTGGACGCACCCCCTCTCGTAAACAAATATAAAAGAATGGGCGCTTGCCCGCTTTGCTACCATAGATATAAGTAAGAAAATTGAAATAGCTGCCATAGATAGAGTAGTAAGTAGTGACAAGCGTAACGAACAAAATTCAATTTAGATAACATCTAATGCTTTAACATGCCATATTGCCGTTTAACAAAAATATCGATGCGATGCCTATTACTTGTAAGGATTTGTTTTGGTGGGTGGACGCACGAGCGTCCAGTGCGTCACGCTGCGGGCGCTCCTGGTTGAATGTTAACATAGCTTGAATGTTATTATAGCTATGAGCCAATCATCTTCAGTAGGATAATGCCTGCTTCCTTAGTTAAACAGAACCTACCTTCTTCCTACGAACTGCACAATGTGAACAACAACTGGATGGCGAATGTAAATCAGAAAACGGCACAGACTCTACAAACAAGTGATTCGTTTGAAAGAAGAACACTGAAAACAAAATCACTTGCACAAGGAAATAAATTCAATTCAAGGAAATCAATTAGAAATGAAGATAAAAGTGGAAAGCTGTGTCGAAGAGAATTCCATTTTACACATGCATGTTCGTTGTGACCGTAAGCTAAAGGTAATCTGAGTTTTCGCATTGGCAAAAGCAAAATTACTTTCGGAAGCTAATCTGAGCTAATTAGATGACGGTCACTAGTGGTCATAATCTCAGATTATTCAACAGTGCAATTCTTAACATATTGATAATCACACACAGACACACACACACACACACAGACACACACACACACACACACACACACACACACACACACACACACACACACACACACACACACACACACACACACACACACACACACACACACACACACACACACACACACACACACAAACATACATAAATACACACATACGCACATAAACATACACACACACTTATAGACACACACACTCACACACAAAAACACACTCTCGCAGACAAACACGCTTACAAGCACGCTCACATACACAAACACACTCTCACAGACAAACACAACCGCAAACAACTAGCCCTACATAAATGAATTTGATTCCTACAGCGTCACCTCATATCAGATGGTTACATAGGTGAAGCTTTGTTAATCTGCGATAGCAGGTCGTGGCTAGGGCTACTTGTCAAGCCACAGTCATTCTAACGTCAACATAGATTAGAAAGTGTTTGGTGAGAAATCAGGTGAAAAGAAAAATGATATGGAAAATGAGGTCAGATATGATTGGTTCATTCCGTTTTCAAGAAATTAATTTGAGACTAATTGGAAAAGAGAATTGAACAACATGCAGGAATATAAATCACTGGCGGAGCAAAACTTCAGTTTCGAAATGGTCCACTCTGAACCCAACAAAGCGATATTCTGAAGTTGCGCTATATAAAACTCTTGATTGTATTTATGTGGCACCAATGCTGCAATAATTAAGTGGCTGGTTAATTTTGGCCCAATTAATTAGCTCCGCCAATGAAATCGGACAGACAGACATCGTATAGACCTATAGCAAATAGAGAACGTTTGTTAAGCCATGCAAACAGATACACATGCAGAAATGCCTAGATATACACTGATATATACAGGAGATTTCCTGCATGCATGCCCATATGGAGCGAATGTAGTATCCATATGTCTATATTGGACCCATATAGGCCTAGAGCCCATTTGGGTCCCATCTAAGGTCCATGAGTATGCTGGCAATGTTGTAATAATTACCTCTGCCTTCTTCGTTGAGGGTTTGTGATCCAATTGATTTGGCAGAACGTGGCTTCGGAGTGGGCGCCATGGCCAGACTCGAATGGACTGCGCTGTACTTGTTCTGGGGAGTTCCAACCGGCGGGGTTTTTGGTGTCTGTCGCCGCCGTATCAGGATTTTGGCTCCGGGGGTAGGGTCTTTACCCTGCTACACTCGTTCAAAAAGAACAACCTTTCATCACATATTTTGCGTCTCAGTTCTAACGTTACAACCATATTCATATGGCCTCTGAGTAGAGCCCTTGAAGAGGCGCTATATAAATTCCATGATTGATATGAAAATATCCTATAATGTGTTGCTATCTGGCGAATGACATAAGAACATATTTGGAAATTGCTTTCATATCCTTTAACTGGCGGTAAACAGCAGGACATGTTAGAAATGTGATAGATACATAAACGTAAGAGACGGGTAGATGAGGGAAAGTGGGGGAGGAATGGAGAGGAAAGAAACTAGGAATGACGAGGAATTTCCAAAAAGGGACACTTAATCAAACTAGGCCACTTTATCTAGGTGTTACGGCCTCGCATTGACTTAATCCGATTACCGCATATATAACAGGCTGCACGAAGAGATGCGGGACCGTGAAAAGCAGGAGTCCGTGATCAAAAGTAGTCGGCAGCTCGGCCTTAAAGTCGTTAACAGCACAGTAATCACTCTGGTGATGAGCACGTCCATCCGCCATCCTCCTTTTGGCTCTGAGATGTCCTTGGAAGCGAATTGTATCCAGAGAGCAGACATCCTCATGGCGGCTGCATGTTGGATGCAGTCGACAGTTGACAGTCATGGGTTGCAAAGACCTCCAGTGTGTTGCTGAACGAGGAGAAGATCGCCAGCGTAGGAAGTGAAGACCCGGCTGCGGTGTAAAGCGAGCAGCGTCATTGGCCAGTGGTGTATCTTTCACATAGGCCTATTTTAGAATAATTATGAGAATTCGGGTAAATGACCAACAACCGAGCAGCACCGTTCAGGAGGACGGACTGAATCTGCTTGAATCGGAATTTCTGCAGACCTACCAGGATGGAGCTGCAGTAGATGCCTTGAGCATTATGAAAGTGGCGTTGTAGACGTTTTCTGGTTTTCTAACAGATTGTTATGGTGTCAAATGCAAACTGTGGTAATTGATCGAATTGAAAGGCAATGGTGATGCCGGATGTGACGATGGGGGGGGGGGGGTGGTGGTGCAGGGTCTGCAATTGTAGGAACCAAGGCCAAAGTCTGTCCGATTAGAACCTGATTATCTATGAGAGAACCTTTTCTTAGTGATAGGTACGCGATACCTTGGTGGAGAGCCAAAAGTTTAAGTTACTTTCATGTGTCCTACAGGTCAACAGGAAACTGTATAGATCGAATGCTCCATTTTAAGCAAACGTTGCAATCAGTTGTTAGTATTGAAGTTTATCTGTGATGTGCTCACCTCAATGTCACACCTGTGCAGTTTCATGTAGTCTTTGACAGAAGGCGCATTGTTAACTGCGGTAACCAACGAATGCCACGCCAAGATGCGTTGCTCGAGAACCCCAAGTGCCAAGTCACTCGTCTCCTCGTCCATGAACTGGTTTTCGGGGGACTTAGGCTTTCCAGAACCCTCGTCCTTCGCAACTTTCTCTTCAGCGTCATCGTGCTTGCTCTGGTTATTGGTTCTGTGAATCTCGGGTACATATTCGCTGTCACTCTGGTCCTCATCATCCAGGAACAAAGGAGCAGTGCGATTTGGCAGAGGAGTGGCAAATGCCACACGGGTTACTGGACGCGATGCTAGTTTCGACTGCTTCTTTATCCTCGCCTCCTCTCGGATTTTATTCCGGTAGTAAACAGTTCCTGGTCCGTACATATTGATGAGAGGACCACGAGGAGGCAGGAATGCACGGGTCCCACTGCTGTGACCTCTGCCCTCTCCGAAAGTCTTTGTCGGGTTCTTCTTGCGGTGTTTCGAGCCGTCCTTTCCATTCCGCAGGACTTCCAGTTTTGTGAGCAGGGCGCCCAGGAGAGGTACCTCGTCTGCAGGCAGTCGCGATAATCTAGCGGTCAGCTTCAGGTGGGCGTTGTCTCGTAGAAGTTCGGCTGTTTTCGGATTTCTTCGGATAACGAGGCGGTCGTAGTTCTGGCAGTTGAGCGAGTAGACCTCGCAGTCCTGGATACAAGTGACGCTGCAGACGTAGGACTTCAAGTCCAAAGCAAACTCCGTATCACCTGCACAAAAACAGTCGGCTCTGTTAAAGACACCAAAGTGACCCAATAAAACGCAGAAGCCTTACACTAAGATTTCTATGATAATACGTTTACTGCTAAAGAAGGTAAAGGACAAATAGGAAAACGGAAGCGTACAATAGACAGAAATGTGTCCAAGTGGGCAAAGTTTACTATAGAGCTTCCGAAACGATCCAATGACCTAAAACATAAACAAGATTTAAAAAATTTTAGGCTTCAAGGCTTGAAACAGTTCAAAAGTCCCGATGACTAAAAGGTCGCAACAATACCCTGCAACCAATACTCCGACCTCAGTAAACTTTACCCTCTGCGTTTCAATGCCTAGAACCACCAGTGCAAATTGGTAATGATTTTTGCGAGGCTGGCTACCTGCATTCTACGAGTAAAATGGCATCAACTGAGCGCTACAAGGCGCGTTTCAACTCGGTACCTCCTCCACCTGACGATGTCAGTCATAGAGAATTCCAAGCAGTCACACATAGAAGAGGAACCGCATAAACTGCTATAATGATTGACTGCAAAAGAGTAGCTGTTGTCACCCACCTTCAGTCACAGTAAGCGTAGAAGTTTTACTAATGACTACATGTATCTGCCAAATAATGCCGGATGCTAGATGGATGGTTCAACGCTGGTGCAGTAAGCATTACTCTTGTAGTAAACATAAGTCTTGCAGTAAATATTACACTTACAGTAAACATTACTTTTGCAGTAGACATTACTCTTGTAGCAAACATTAGACCTACTTTTGCAGTAAACATTACACTTACAGTAAACAGTACTCTTGCAGTAGACATTACTCTTGCAAGTAAACATTACTCTTGTAGTAAAACATTACTCTTGCAGTAAATATTAGGCCGACTCTGACTGCTCTTGACAATGCATTACTAATTTTTACGTCCAAATTATTAATTTTTTGACGGATGTTTGAAATGTGGTTATTGCAGGCTAATTCAAAGACAGACAATGTAGAACAAACCTATGATTTCGTTGACGCCAACGACGCTGACTTCGATCTGTTTCCCATGTCTGGATTTTCGTACCTGATCAACTAAGCTTAAGGAAACTTCTCCATTATGTGATTTCGATCTCTGCAGTTTCTTTCTGTTTTCCCTCAACACCCAAACAGACCAAATGCTATAAACATCCTTCGCACTTTTACCCAAAACTAACATCTTAAGTAGGCCTAGGCCTACTTTATGGAAAGCAGAGTAAGTAACAAATGGAAGCAGAAAAATTCACAGTTTATTTTATCGGGGCTGCTCTTAAAACTAATTATTAAGTTTCCGAAGATCCGTTTACCTTGGGTGATAGGCGGAAATAAAATAATAACCTACAGTACGATTTAGGAATTCTATAGGGCCTAATAATTTCAACACAGTTATTGGCCCTGTGACGTGGAACGATCTCCCTCAGGAGGTGCGCTGCCTCCATCGGGTTCTTCCCTCGCCGTTCTACGGGCTCCTTAAGCCTGTTTTCCCTGCTTGGCCTGGGTCGAGAGCGCCTCTTAGTAGAGACAATGAAGAGGCGCTATGTAAATTCTCTTTGACTGATTGATTGACAACATAGAACAGAACTGGAAAGATGGCGAATAGAGCGCTACTGCGTGGGGATGTGTGTATACTATGGTGTCCTTGATGCAGATTGCGTAGTAGCACTACATGGACTGATCCTTGTAATCAGTTAGTTGCGCTATATGTGAGAAATAAAAGTAAAAACAGAATATTTAAACATAAATATTTTATCTTAATTCCAGGCTAAAAGACCGGTCTATATTTATGAGAAAAAAGGAAAAAACTGCTTAGCCCGTCTGAATATTTGACTGAGACAAATACGTACGTCGGTTCATCGTAGATAGAATAAGGTCCGTGTTTCAAATCTTCCGTTGGATACAGCTGAGGAAACTGTTGGCGATGAAGATTAGCGTCAACAACGACCTTGCCCTGACCTCTAAAACATTACACCTTTATTTCGTAACAGTTTTCACACAATTACAGTTATCAAGCGCAATTTTCTTGTGTCTCTTTACATTACATCTGCTAGGGTCTGTCGGACTTCATTAAACCTATTCAGATTAGATGAAAATCCATATCAATCCTGCGCGGTCACTTCTCTGGACCGTGGCCTTGGATTTAATTTGTTCCATAACTGACCTTACTGAACCTAATGACTGTGTTGATCGTTTCAACGTGACTGAACTTACTGGCTTTTTAATAACCTAAGTACTCACTCATCCTTTCAATGCGTTTATGGGAAGAGCACATGGTAAAGTTTTACTTAGAGTTTGACAGATTGTCTGCTTACTACAAGGACGGGTTTTTGCTTGAAAGCTATGGACACGTTGTCTATAATAGTTTGGTTGTGAGTTCTAGAAGCTCCTATTTATAGCGAGACAGTTGTCCTTTGTTGTTGGCAAACTTTTTATGATAGAAATAAATTATCTGCAGTATCATCGATTGTTACTAAACATGTAGACGTTTGTCATAATCGAGGCGAGAGAACAGGCTGTGGTCTGTGACATGTCTTTAGTAAGAGCAGACTTTACGTGACGTATCGCACTGATATGGTAGAAACAAGATTTGCATGGGTTTGTTATGTGGGATAGGTTTTGGCGACTGTTAAGACTAAGTCTAGTTTATCGAGTTGTATAGAAAGTCTTCTTTTGAGAAATTGGTTGAATTTATACAGAAATACTAGAAAATGTTTTACTTAGACATTGTTAAACACGACATTTATAATATGTAGACACAGTATAACTAGGGACCTGCGAATCGCAAATTTTCAGTCGAATCGAATCTCGAATCGAATCGGGGGTAAAGGTTCGAATTCGAATCGAATCTCGAATCGAATCAGCGGGTATCAGCGGGTATCAGTTTGATATTCATGAAGCTTGATTGCACTTATCTGCAGTTCAAAATCAATTAAACTAAATATTAAGCTAATTAACAGAATTAAAAATGAGTTAAATAATTATTTATGAGTTAAGTAAGTAAGTAAGTAAGTATATTCTTTATTGTACCAATTGCACAACCGCACTTTGGTGTACATACATCTAAGAGGAGTACAACCAGAGCTTCTCATTTGAGGCGATCGATCGATCACTCTCCTTGGTCGCTCGCCTAGCAAAGGTCCCGGCGAGCGTTAATCGCTCGTCTAGCCGAAGGCGGCGCTCGATGAGTTTATGTTAGACTTCAAGACGATAGACGGAACTGGAGCCAGACCATTATTTTATTTACCTAATTTACATTACTTTAATTTACTTAGGGCCTACTTGCGGCAGCGGTGAATGCGTGCCGTGACCGCCTGCTGAGTGCTCACTCTAATTTTGTGCAATGTTATTGGCCATAGCAACACGGTCAACAATTCACGCCGCTTGACATCATTCGTAAAGTCACTAACTATATGTAGCTATATGAATACGATACACAAAATACGCTGTACACAAAGTTCTAGAGGTCGACCGCGCAATAAACCCTTTCCTTGCCAGAGGACTTGCCCAAGTCGCGTGCCGCCGTTGCACGCAGAAATTCAGCAACCAATCCACGCGCAGTGAAAAATTAAAACAATTAGTTTGAAACAAAGTGCGTCAAGGGCTATTCACTTTTCCGAAAAATGATTCGAAATTTTTCGAATCATGACATCATTTTCGAATCGAATCGAATACCGCCGTCCGATTCGTTTCGAATCGAATATCGAAGCTTCGCAGGTCCCTAAGTATAACCTACACAACATTTAGGTTGACGATTGTTGCGCTCACTTGATAAGGAAGAAGAGTGCATTCGCGTTGACTCCTTGCTTGACAATCAGTTGATCGAATTTGAGTTTTTCCTTGCGAATGCTCATTGCCAGTTGTTTCTTGTGCTTGTAAGGCCATTGTTTGAAGAGAGGATGTTCGTTAGCAAACTTGGTTCTCGCCTCGAAGTCAGCGGCCTGCGCTGAGCAGAGCGACCGGTTGAAGAGTTCACGGTTGACGACCAGAAGATCCGTTTGTTCATCGGCAACGATTGACGCATTACGAATGCAGTCCTTGTTAATGAGCGCCAACTCACCGAAAGCCTTTCCACTCTCTGTAATGATTGCATCCTCTTCTTTAAAAGAAGCTATTAACAATCTGGTCTATTCAACTCTAGTTCTACATTGGTTAAGTCAAAATAGGTTTCTTTGATCTAATCTGGTCCAGTCCAATCTAATATTTTGTCCCATTTGTCCCAGTCCTCCCTCCCTCCCTCCCTCCCTCCCTCCCTCCCTCCCTCCCTCCCTCCCTCCCTCCCTCCCTCCCTCCCTCCCTCCCTCCCTCCCTCCCTCCCTCCCTCCCTCCCTCCCTCTCTCTCTCTGTCTCTCTCTCTCTGTCTCTGTCTCTCTCTCTGTCTCTCTCTCTCTCTCTGTCTGTCTCTCTCTCTCTCTCTGTCTGTCTGTCTCTCTCTGTCTGTCTCTCTCTGTCTGTCTGTCTGTCTGTCTGTCTGTCTGTCTGTCTGTCTGTCTGTCTGTCTGTCTGTCTGTCTGTCTGTCTGTCTGTCTCTCTCTCTCTCTCTCTCTCTCTCTCTCTCTCTCTCTCTCTCTCTCTCTCTCTCTCTCTCTCTCTCTCTACTTCTCTGTGTGTGTCTCTTGCACATATCTAACAGATACAGTTACTAGCATTAGTCGTTTACCATTGCTGCTTAAGATATTTATGTTAATCAACCATATAATACTGCCTTAATCATCGCTGCCATCATCAATGCTTATCGCGCACGCACCACGCACTACTACTCTATTGAAGCAGGTCTGTCCGATTATTCGCCTTTTTCCATACCGCGGGACAGAGTTCCACTTAATCGAGGTCCAGTTTTTTCATCTCTGAGATTGCCCGTTGTGCTGATAAGAAGACCTACACCGGACGCATGCAATTTCACTCTCTGCCAATAAAAGCCAATTTGCTGAAGGACTCTTCGCTTCACAAGACGACATCGATTGGTTGACACCTGTGCACCAGAACCACGTCTGTTGCGACAAGTGTTGACAAGGGATAAAGCTCAGGCTGTATCGTCGCATGCGTACTTGTGTTGGTGCGTTTATACATGTGTCTATGCGTGCGTTTGTGTGTGTTTGAATGTCTTTTTATGTATGTGTTTATACGTATATTTATGTTTAATGTTTTATTCATGTTAGTGTTTATGTGTATAAATGTGTATGTGTGTCTATGTATGTGTCTGTGTGTGTGTTCATAAATGTGTATAAATGTGTGTATGTTTATGTGTGTGTTTGTATGTGTAGGCCTACTTAATTATGTTTGTGTGTTTATATTTGTGCTTAAGTGCATGCTTGTTTTTGTGTCTTTAATTGGAAGACCAACGTCACATGGCCTAGATCTGCAACGGAAATGACGACCATTGGCCGATTCGGAACAAAAGCTATTGATCCGTCGCCAGTGATAAACAATCAAGGTGATTGATTATTCAAAATCTGTGTCAATGTTAGATGAAGCAAATTTCCGATGGGAAGGAAACATGCATGTTAAATAGCAGCGAAGCGAAATAAAGTAAATAGACGATCATTACAGGAGAGCTGCAGTTTCTTTATGATAACTGCGGAAATACATGTCATCCATTATTGCTTTGGTGGTTTAACTGCATTGTGTTGACATCCGCCATGATTATTTGTTTATTACGGTCTTTGCCTCAAGCACAATGTTGAAATGGTATCACGGCTTTCACCTCCGGAAGTTTCACCTCCGGACGATTCACCTCTAGGGGCTTTCACAATTTCACATTATAAGCCAGTGATCTAGTAACCCAGACAGCTTTATTAAAAGGTACACTATAGAAAATATATTGGGAAATAATTCAGCTTCACTTTGTAAAAGTTAATTGCAGTATAGCAGGTAATTAAAGTAATGAAATGAAACAGAGCTGTAATGACATAATATTACAATAATATTATTTTACATAAAATACTGAAAATTATTTATATCATATATATGTGTATATTAACAGAATATGGATCTTAATCCAGAACTGAAGCTAACGATTTAATGCCACTAAGATTACTTTCTGAATTGCATTTTTTATGTGAAAACCACAAAAGGTGAAACGTCCGGAGGTGAAAGCCTCTGGAACCGTTGGGACGACGCTAGTCAATCACATTAAAGTTAAGCAATAGTGCATGCAGTTTTACGCAGATGTATATGTTACAGGCAATTCGTAAAACCAGGGATTTTGTAAAATCCCTGAAATTTTTAGGTACTTTGTAAAATCCCTGATTCACTCAGGCACTTTACAAAATCCCTGAAAAAACCAGGGATTTTGTAAAATCCCTGAAATCAGAAGACGAAAATTTGACACATTGCCTGAAATGAAAATGACGAACATAATCGATGTTTATTACGCAAACAAACCCTATTTTCAAGGGAAGTTGAAGATGGTATTTTATTTGAAGTTTAGTTCTCATGTTGTACAACCAGGAATTTTGCTGGGTTTTAATTTATAGCAAGGGTACTCGTCTGACCACAGTTAATCTCAGCCAATCGGAAAATATTTCGGTCAACTTCTAATTGTTGCGACGGCACATCAAAGAATTATAAGTAAATAGACAATCAAAGTTCTCTGAGTTCTGCGAAACAAATAGGGACAAATTTTTCAAACGGAAAGTGCAGTTGTCGAGCCGTATTGTTTACTAATTTGTGAAGTATCAACAACTTCAATTACCCTGTAACTTCAAAGTCTACTGAGAGCTGCAAGACAAATAGCTGCAAATTTTTCAAAGGGAAAGTTAAGTTGTCGATCCGGATTGTTTATTAATTTGTGATGTATCAATAACTTCAATTAATTTGCAACTTCAAAGTTAAAATTTTTCAAAGGGAAAGTCAAGTGTCGAAACCATTCGAGTATGTCGTGTGACAACAAAAACTGATGTAGAACTTAACTTAAAATAAAATACCATCTAAAAATGGTTATCGTTTGAAAATAAGACTATTTTGCTTAATAAACTGTCAGACATTTTACAAAATTCCTGGTTGTACAACATGAGAACTAAACTTCAAATAAAATACCATCTTCAACTGTCGATCCCTTGAAAATAGGGTTTGTTTGCGTAATAAACATCGATTATGTTCGTCATTTTCATTTCAGGCAATCCGTCAAATTTTCGTCTTCTGATTTCAGGGATTTTACAAAATCCCTGGTTTTTTCAGGGATTTTGTAAAGTGCCTGAGTGAATCAGGGATTTTACAAAGTACCTAAAAATTTCAGGGATTTTACAAAATCCCTGGTTTTACGAATTGCCTGTAACATATACAGCAATTATAAGCCTACAAGTATACGGTTTGCAGTCTATTAATGGAGCCTATAGAATCAATTAATAGGTTGCACACCGGTTTATGATGAAATGAGTGTTTTGTATGAAACATAGGCATCTATTCATTTCCACGCGCCAGTGAGCTGATGATCGATTATGGTCTTTTTGTCCGTCTCATATTCCATTCTGTTCGTCCTTAGTAAATGTCCCTCAGGATGTATGCTGTCTGCATCAGCAGCCTTGGGTAATCAATACACGAAGCTTGCCTTATCTGTCGTAACATCCGATGTTACCCTGTTCATTACCAGGGCTGTAGTCCAGGGTATACGCGGGTATACAGTGTGTACTCACCTCTAGAGACTGTATACTCACCTCGCAAAATATTTGTACTCACCTCTAATTTCTTTTGGAAAACTAACCGGTAGCGTGTACTCACCTCCAATTTGTTTCGGAAAACTAACCGGTAGCGTGTACTCACTTCTAATTTTACCACTACAGCCCTGTTCATTACAGGCATAACTCGTGGTATGCATTTTATTGTACGTATTGCATGTTTTGTATGTTTGTGTGTATGTATGTATTGTAGGCATGCATGTTTGTACTTAAGTACGTACGTATATGTATGTCGAATTATCGGCACCGAATTACCGTGAGTCGAATTGTTGGTCACCTATAGTAAATGAAAGTTGAAATCTGACCGAGAAAATTGAGTTCCTGTCCGAGCAACGTCCTGTTCAGGAATCCTGCTTTTTCGTCGTATATTAGAAGCGGTGACGATGTCATTTCTTCGTCTTTGTCGGAAATGTCAGTATTGACATATACTGAGACGCGACCTCGAAGAATTATGTAGAAGCTGAGAAACGGAGAACCAGCGCATCATTTACACCTTCTTCACAAGTAGATATTATGACTGTGTAGTAGGATCTTATAATTAGATAGTAGCTATAAACACAACGTTGAGTAGCTACTGTGTATTCAGTAAATGGCTAAGTGTAAGGCATTTATTTAGATAGATCTATAAAGACAAGTCAGAAGCGTCGTTTCTGGGCTTTGAATGTGTGGTCCTTCTAACGAAAACGAAATAAAACACAGAAAAATGCAACAACAGACTATCTGAATATTTAATGCAGGGATACAATGTCGCCCTGTACAGTTACTGTAAGATTTTCTGTGTGGATGATCTATGAATTAAAGTAGAATTCTTTAAATGACATATTATACTATAAGCCAGTTTCAAACTGTAATCAGCAAGGGTGGCAACTTTTCTGGCCACGACACACAGTTATCATACTGTGCAACTTATGAAGACACATGTGTAGACCTGGGAGTGACTTTGGTCAGCCAATCTGACCCCACTTGACCCTAAAGTGACTTGAAGTCGACTTGAAGTCGACGACTTGGAGTGAAAACGACTTGATCCAACTTGGCAGAAAAACAACCAACTTCCGACTTAAAGTCGACTTCTGACATGGTAATAACGATTACGTACGGCTAATAATGCAATATGTCAGGCCAGTTTTGTCTCGCAAGCTGCCGCAAGCATTACTTTTATACACTAATGAGTAATGAGACCTCAACACCAGGTCCTGATGAATAAAATTGATAACGTTTCGATTCGCCATTTTTTACGAAATGTACGTTTGACGTTTTAACATAGAATAACAAATTATATAAATAAATCGGCACGACACCGATAAAAAATAAATAAGTAACTGTTCAGTCCAGCCGGCCTCGATAATCTCTTTAATAGTTTTGAAGATCCCTGTTTCCTACGAGAAACGCTCTGGAATGTCTGGAATGTGATTGCGAAAACCTCCCTAATGCCGGCATATCACGCGGGCAAATGAAGTTGTCCCGGCCCGCCTACACTCGGACGGACTGACACATGGACAAACAGCGGTTACTAAGTCTGTCTCTGCCACCCTCCCTCCCACCCTACCTCTCCCTCCCTCTCACTCTTCCCTCCATCCCTCTTCCTCTCCACTCTGTTCGACGACCTCCGAAAGACCGGCATATCACGCGCCAAGCGAAGTTGGCCCGGCCCGCCGATACTCGGCGCTGGGCAGATGGACAGACGTGCGGGCGCACGCCAGGACGGACGAATGGTCAGACAGACACTCAGACGGATAGACACATAGACAAACAGCGGTGAGTGAGTTTGTCTCTGCCTCCCTCCCTCCCGCCTACCTCTCTCCCCTCCCCCATCATATAT
This sequence comes from Allolobophora icterica, assembly GCA_963556255.1. Lineage (NCBI taxonomy): Eukaryota > Metazoa > Annelida > Clitellata > Crassiclitellata > Lumbricidae > Allolobophora > Allolobophora icterica. The sequence continues at coordinate 22,950,751 of OY744602.1, forward strand.
GACGGGCAATCATCTTGTACATAATATCGCAGCCTAAGTACGCGGTAGAAGTTAGAACTGGTAGGCCTATGCTTCATTCATTTATGCGAAAACACTACAAAACTGCTTAAATATTGCCCTGGCCTCACCGACTGTTAGTGTGACGTGATAAATTTAAATTTATTGGTGTTTCAAGTCAGTTTAAGTCGACTTGTGGAAAAAACAACTTCAAGTCACTTTTCTGGTACAAATTCGACTTGGGGTCAGTTGCGCTAAGCAGAAACGACTCGACTCGACTTGGGACGACCGAGTCGACCCAAGTCGACTTATTGGGGTCGACTCCCAGGTCTACACATGTGGTAAAGCTAAGTAAATGTTACATTAAAAATAAATTTAGATTTATCAGGCATATATTTGACATTATAATGTATAAAACCCATGAAGATGTGATAGAAACAAAAAAACTTGAATTTTACCAAATATCATATAATAAAATTAGGCCTATATAAGACGTTTTGAGTTTCAAAGCCACAATTCACAACCATTTGTACGAAATATTAATATTTCGAAACAAACCTACGTGCATATTCTTTCCAAATTTCACCCGATAAGAAACTTATCTGAAACGATCAAATGTCCACGTACATGAATCTAATCATGGATCCTGAGAGGCAGGAACGTGTCAGACTATCATCTCTTATAGGTGTCTCATAGCAAGGACCGAGTCCTTTGATGCCATCAATCAGTTTCACCAGC
>OY744602.1:22951685-22973806 GCA_963556255.1 Allolobophora icterica
ATGTCGAATAATTTGATTGATAATTCTAGTAAGCTAACGCTTATAGGTCATTCACATAAAACGAAGCCAATATAATACAGCACATGTGCGATACAATACAATGCAAAACTCCCCCATTCGATAAAACACAAACTATAAAGTTTATAAACATAATTGATTATCTTCACTGTACCAAGTTAAACAATTCTTTAATAAACGGAAGTGATATATCGAATAAAAATCACTGGATCATTTAACTGGGTAACCCTAATTTAATGACGTTTCAAGTTATGACTTGATCGGACTTTAAACTGCCCTAACTTTTCAAGCCACTTGAACATAATACGCAAGTGATATCTGCAAAATTCGTACAAGGCCAATGCTATCACGCATAAACAATCTTGAGGAATGACAGTGATCAGACAGAGTAGCTGAGAACGGGTTGGAATAAAGAGGCAAAGCATCGGTTTAAAACAAAGACCAGTGCAACAGAAACAGCAAAAAAACATGCAACAGAAAACACTCTTGCAACAAGTAGAGGCAACAGCAGACAACTGGCAAAACGAGGCGAAGATGAAGGATAAAACAAAAGTCTTAAGGGATAGCACAAATCAAGTGGGGAGCGATAATATTGCAAAGCACAGGTATGAAGGTAGAGTTAAGTAGGAATCAGTAGACGACAGAGGACAGGTGTCAAGGACAAACGCAGAGGACAAACTTACAGAGGACAAGAATAGAGAATACGCTTCTGAAGGAAACATGCAAAGGACGCTGTCAAAGATGACAAACTCAGAGGACGAATTTATAACCGATATCCGCATTCAGAGTCCAGAGTGTTGCAGCAGAAGTCAAATACGAGGAGTGCAGAGAACAAATTTATGGCTTAGAATGCAGAGGTCTACGGGGGAGAAAATCGAATTGACCAACTTAGCGTTGATTTGTGGTGTTGCTACACTCGACTGACCATATGGTCGATTAGTAAGGTCGGTTGATTAGTTGCTGCTGCTGGAGGACGAGATGTCTTCTTATCGTCGTCATTTGGCTTTTGTTCGTTCGACAGAGTGTTTCGTTCCTAATGGTGCCAAATTAATAATTCCCTGCATCTGCATGGCTCTATTTCACTTAGATGGCTTTTCACTCTTTGTCATTCGTGGCTTTATCGACTGAACGCCACCTGGCGTCCACTTATGTCCACACAAACACCGCAACTGTAGTGTGACCAACCTACGCTGTAAGCAATTTATGTTCCCACGTGCAAGTGTATAACATAGGTCACTGAGGTCACAGTCAGAGTTTCAATGTGGTCGCTATAACTGCAGCATTATTGTCCGACTGTGTGCCACAGCGACTATACCTTTATGAAGACACAAACTACAACCGTGGCAGTGCATATTTTAAGGAATTTAGACTACTGGGACAAAATTTTTGAACTCGTCTCTGAAAAACTTTGATGACTTTTTTTCCTGGGAATTCATCTCCCCGAAAAAGTTGATGACCTTTTTTAGGAAGTCGTCTCCCAAAAAGTCATCTCCCGAAAACCGTTGATGACATTTCTTTACGAATTCACCTCCAGAAAAAGTTGATGACCTTTTTTTAGGAAGTCATCTCCCGAAAAAGTCACCTCCCGAAAACCATTTCATTACCTCTTTTTGGAATTTACTACTGGGGCAAATCTTAAAACTCTTCCTACATTTTGTCCCACTACTTATACTTTAACCATACATTGCCTGGGACAAATCAGCCTAACTACTGGGACAAATCCTAACACTACTGGGACATTTGTCCCACTAGTTATACAGTTAAAATATGCCCTGAACCGTGGACTTTGCATGTGGCCGTTAATAGCGCTGCCCGTCAACAGCCATTCCGTTGATCGCTCGCACCTGCTGGTCAGCGGAGTCGATTGATGGCCAGTCGATGAGAATGACCGACTGACCGATCGTCGTGGACAAAACAACGGAATGGAAACGACACAACGAACATCGCATTATCATCGATTGGTTGACAGCGTTGCCATGGCGACGAAGAACCGAAAACGGAAAAGTAAGTGGAGACGCTTTCAAAGCCGAACGTCCGCACAAAGGCCTTCGTTCTCGATCGGTTCTCTCCCGCGGATCTAAGTGCCTTCCAATGATCAATGCAAGTCTTACCAAGGCGAATATTCAGGACACATCAATTTTAACTTTGGGCAAAGATATAATTTCTTTTGTCACGTGCATAGGCCTATGTATATATATATATATGCATGCATGTGTATATGTTTATGTATATACATTATGTATATATGTATTTATATGCATATCTACATGTATGTATCTCTGTGACACGGTGGTGTAGTGGTATGTTCTGTTCGTTGTAACCGTATGGTCGCAGGTTCGAATCTACCTCAAGCCACTGTAGCGACCTAGGACAAGTTGCTCACCCACAATTGTCCAGCGCTCGTGAATAGGCTGGTGCCATGCGTTTGGCCTTCAACTTTCGCTTTAGAAGACTGGAGATTACGGGTACGATTATCTATATGTCAGAGTGATTTTGCCACATTATGCGCAGCCATTTCTATAAGAAATGTTCATTCTCTGTATGCATGTGTATTGTTTTTAGTTTCTACTTGGTCAGCGTCTGCCTCTCTTGCAAGTAGTCGATTCCTAAGCGGTCTGTCCCAAGTGACTGTCACTTAGCTTAGACCTAAGTTTGGAATGCCACTGCTTCAAGTTCAATTGCAACATGTACTGCTCGTGCAAATTCAATAAGCACATCGAATGTGAAAGGCACAACAATAGATTACCTTGCGAAATGTAACAAAAGAGTTACAATAAAAACTTGCTAGATTAGAATTCAACATACACGTCTGGCCCGACCTTAACCCATTAGTGCCCAACAAGTGCCCATTAGTGGGAACAACAGTTCATCTGCCCAAATCTATTTCGTAATATACAAATTTTTAATTTAAAATACATGGGAACACATGTTTACTTATTTAACTTCTAATTAGTCTAACTTTTTTCAGTGAGAATTCTACTTCCGGTCTGTAGTTTCGTCGACCAATGTGGAAAATTTTGTGTACTGACATCAAAATAATGAATAATTTCACCACAAGAGGTACTATAATTATTTTCTACAACTTTTGCCTGAAATAGTTAACTTAATGCTACATCATACCAATTTCTTTCTTAAAATACTGATATGAACTTTTAGTGCTATGCAGTAACTTGAAGTTTGCGAGTGTTCCCTTTTGGGAACATTGGGCACAAACGATGTCTGTTCCCAAAAGGGAACACATGCTAATGCGGCGTTTGTTGCCATGTATTTATGCGTATGGTTATTGTGTCTTGTTATAGGCTGTGAAGAGGAGTTAGTCACGAGCAGATGTAATGAAAGCCGTGTTGGAAGATCTAGATGTAGAACCGGAAAACTGTGGTGATAATGATGTGGAGTGCTCTACATTACCAGAAGCTGCCGAAATAGCTGCGTCTGATAATAGACGAGTCGATATTGTCATTGTCCCTCCATCAGCAGCAGGGTTCAGTTTCTGATGAAGAAACATTCGATAATCAGGGTGTTGGTCACCAGGTGGTTACTTCACTGTTGTCAGTGGTCACCAACCCGCTGTGTCGTAAAGTGTTCTTCGACAATTTCATCACGTCTCATGATCTACTTGACCACCTCAAAACTCTGGGCATCAAAGCAACAGAAGCAGTTCGAGAAAACAGGCTTAGACAGACTCCGCTTCAAGACACAAAAGTCATGAAAAAGACAGCGCATGTTACATGTGATAGCAAGTGTTGTGGTATTGTGGGATTTGTGAAATGGAACGACAATCGCTGTGTCAATGTTGCTACAAATTACGACATGGTTTATGCTATCGGTAAAGCGAAACTTTGATGTACGACAAAGAGGGCAGTAGTTGAAGTTCCACAACCGATTGTGGTAAATAATTATCACTGCCACGTGGGAGGTGTGGATATTATGGAGTCGTTCATGGCCAATTACCGACTGACATTTCGGAATCAACATGCTCGTCATGGCAGCTTGGCGAATCCATGTGGAATTAGGAGGAACATTTGACCGGTTCTCATTTCGTCGCCACATTGTCTGTAGGTTGATGTACACTGTAAAGTCCAACACAGCTGATACAGGTCCTCGTCCCATGGAGGAGGTTCACAGGGTTGGAGCCAGTCACCATCTTATAGGCCAGATGCAGATTCTGTATGAAAAACCGTATCCTAAAGTGCACGAAGTGTGATGTACCACTGCATCTTATATTGCTCAGTAATTCATACGAAAAAACTTTACGTAGCACATTGTTTTCGGACTGTGGTCTTTTGAGTTTGTGTAACTGTAAATCCTTTAGTTTGAAGTACTACAACCTGTTCTTTTGGTTTACACATAAATTTTTACCCTAACACAATACAAATGATCTTGTAAATGTGCCACAATATCTGTTGATGAAATCAGAGTTATTCTTAAGCTATGTTCCCATTTGGGAACATGCTTCATCAAGCTATGTTCCCATTTGGGAACAGACTCCATCTTGGCCCAATGTTCCCATTTGGGAACAAAGCGCCATCTGGCGGCCATATATCGAATTGATGATCCGAGTGTATTTCTGACTTCGTCTCACTCAGAACACCCAGAAAATGCAATTTCACATGTGTGAGTTATGCGACCATCATTTGGGCACTAATGGGTTAAAGAAGAAACGCACGAGTGGAGCTTCACATAATTGAAATGCAAGTCACACGTCTTATGATGTTACTGAAACTGCTTGTGAGTCAAATAAAATATGGCGAATATATATTGATTAGATCAGCCAGTGGATCAGCCAAACAACGGATCAGTTATTATCCAAAGTAATGGTTGACACAGCGTTCAGCGTTCCAGGACCGCGCGGAATCGATATACTGACGAACCATGACAGGTGATCGATATATATTACCCTGTCTATGCCCACGAATCTTTGGTGGGACTCATAAGGGTCATATATATATATGTTACAGGCAATTCGTAAAACCAGGGATTTTGTAAAATCCCTGAAATTTTTAGGTACTTTGTAAAATCCCTGATTCACTCAGGCACTTTACAAAATCCCTGAAAAAACTAGGGATTTTGTAATCCCTGAAATCAGTAGACGAAAATTTGACAGATTGCCTGAAATGAAAATGACGAACATAATCGAAATTTATTACGCAAACAAACCCTATTTTCAAGGGATCGACAGTTTAAGATGGTATTTTATTTTAGGTTTAGTTCTCATGTTGTACAACCAGGAATTTTTGTAAAATGTCTGACAGTTTATTATGCATGTTCTTATTATATATGTTCTTCCCACCAGTAGGAATGATCGCAATACAGTTATCTGATGTCACTAACCGTTTTGGGACGTAGTACTGTCTGTTGGTCTTTGTTGTTGTATCCTTCATCGCTTCTTTCAGCTCATCAATCAAATCGAAGTACGTTTCCTTCTTAATCAGCACTGTTTTCTTATCGGCATTGTACATAACAAGCAACTGTTCCACAAATTTTACCTCTGTCATATTATGCTCACTATCCATTTTGTTTAGAACTGACCTAACCAAAGGATAACCAGAAATTAAATAGTTCTTGCTGGGTTTTAATTTATAGCAAGGGTACTCGTCTGACCACAGTTAATCTCAGCCAATCGGAAAATATTTCGGTCAACTTCTAATTGTTGCGACGGCACATCAAAGAATTATAAGTAAATAGACAATCAAAGTTCTCTGAGTTCAGCGAAACAAATAGGGACAAATTTTTCAAACGGAAAGTAAAGTTGTCGAGCCGGATTGTTTATTAATTTGTGATGTATCAACAACTTCAATAAATTTGCAACTTCAAAGTTTAAATTTTTCAAAGGGAAAGTCAAGTGTCGAAACCATTCGAGTATGTCGTGTGACAACAAAAACTGATGTAGAACTGAACTTAAAATAAAATACCATCTAAAAATGGTAATCGTTTGACTTATTACACTTCTTTGCATAATAAACTGTCAGACATTTTACAAAATTCTTGGTTGTACAACATGAGAACTAAACTTAAAATAAAAAACCATCTTAAACTGTTGTCGATCCCTTGAAAATAGGGTTTGTTTGCGTAATAAACTTCGATTATGTTCGTCATTTTCATTTCAGGCAATCTGTCAAATTTTCGTCGTCTGATTTCAGGGATTTTACAAAATCCCTGTTTTTTTCAGGGATTTTGTAAAGTGCCTGAGTGAATCAGGGATTTTACAAAGTACCTAAAAATTTCAGGGATTTTACAAAATCCCTGGTTTTACGAATTGCCTGTAACATATATATGGGTACCATATGGGAATATGATCCCCGAATGGGCCCAATAAGATGGCTGGTAAGTAGGCCTATTTGATTCCTAGAAACAGACCCACGCTGGATACGAAAATGATGCAATTAATTATACAATTACTTAATCATACAATTAATAAAACACTTAATTATACAATTACTTAATCATACAATTAATAATACACTTAATTATACAATTACTTGGGTCTAAAACAATTATTAAGAAATCCCACGGACTGATTCAATAAATATCGTTTGCTTTCGGCAGATTGTTTACACAGATGTCTGCACCGGCTCTGATGGATTTCCGGTGCCTTCATATATTCAATATACAATCCAATAGTCTTTAAGTCCTGAATGAATTGTTTTTGCCTTCGAGGCGCATATACATTGCATCAGCAGCAGGCAAACCATTGCGCAGAAAGGTACACTGTGTTGCTTACTGTGCGCTTTCTGCACAAAATATATATATATTTATATTATATATATGTATATATATATATATACAGGTGAAATATCTGTGCTTAACAACATTTAACATAATTGAAGCCAGCGTGGAGAGCGCCTCTCAGTAGGATTTCTTGAAACGGATCTATTTAACTTTCTAATTACATCTGCATTTAATAAGCACCATGTAGTTTTCAAGACAACATTGGACCAAATATTCCACTACAAACGCCAGATGTATGCCACAGTAAGTAGGCCTATAGATACATGGAATTAATCCTCACCTTTCTCGACGGATCTGAACAGTTCGGACTTCTTTTGGAACCAAGGCATAAGGTCGATTATTTCCCTCTCTTCTCGTCGACTGGGAGGCTTCGAAATAACACTCACTACGCGGTCGTACAAAAACGAAGTCATCGTGATGAAGAAGATCTATGCGCCTTTGGACGAGCGTTCGGAATAAGACCACGGCGACTGATCCAACTGCTGCGCTTGTGGCTGAGGCGAAGACTGACCATAGGCTGCGACCGCTCGACCAATAAATCCTCCACCAGGCCTTCATGCAGCGCTTGCCTTTCGTATGCGGCAACAAAAAATGAACAGACTAATCGTTAGGTTATTAATGTATTAAGGTCCAACCCATCATTTAAACATAAATACATTAATTATCAATGTATCTGCTTCGGCCCATTAATCACACATGAATACATCACTCATTATGGGTAATCAATATATCTTCTAAAGCCTATCGTCGTTCATATGTAAATGCGGCCCACTGGAAGAAAAGGTACTGGACGGAATAGCCCTGAGGTTTGTCCATATTATTGGGACAAATGCGTCAAATATTATCTCAATATGTCTCTGAAACCATAATTTAAAAACTACCTGTCTAAAATTGTAGATATTTGAAATAAAATTATAGCTGAAAAAATGGTCGGCAGTTACTGATTTAGACTTTATAATTGTGTAACATAAGAAGTTGTGGCGTGGACTGCTAAGTTTAATCAGGTAGCAAATTACAACATGTCCTGCAGCGAGCTAGCGAATCATCACATATAAACATCGAAAACATCTGGAACAAAACAACATAACCACGCACTCAGTAGGACCTAATCGTTATAACAGAGGTCTAAAAGCTACTCATTAGTATGCAATTGGCGCAGTCAATGGGATAAACAAAATGCTAACTAGGCCTAACTAGGCCTACGCTGTAAGCCATTGAACAGTCTCAATATCAGTCTCACGTTAATCGAATTTACGACTTCGGTTTTTTTTTCGCTACGGTTCATGAGAAGTTTCTGAGGCTGAACACTTAGGTGGTTGTAGTTTAGGAGTGGTTAGTCTATAAATGCCTGTTTTATGCTCATGTCAACACATGTAGGCCTATACTCAATACAGAGCCACGAGATACTCGTGTTAGCATTCAGAGGCGTCTATCCCCCCTAAGTCATTGGAGCAACGTCCCTTTCCCCCTCTTCTTCCCCTCCACGTTCCTCCCCCCTAAAATGGTGGCACACACACTGACAGATCTCCCCCCCCCCTATTTCTTGGATGGAGCATTTGCTCCAAGGTTTCTATGGTGCAGATGTCCCTGTTAGCATTGTAGAGACCATCGACTGATACCTTCAGCTCTAAAAGTTCATAGATTAGATACGTTACTTCACTGGACAAGGTACCAGTCTAAATGGGTTGGATTTAGAAACAATTATTAAGAAAGTATAATTTAGTTCGAGTCTCTCTAATTTAGGCCCCAACAATCATAGGTTGATTAGCCCAATAGGCCCTACAGAACAAAAGTTTAATAACAGTAGGCCTAATTTACTTTAACTTATTAAGCATGACTTTAATTAGTTAATATTATGCGCGGAAAATTATAATGTATTCATAGGTATACAAGATTTCATAGCAAATTAGTTTTACTCAAAAAGAGGTACTCTAGAAAGAACTACTGAACCTATTCACTTACTAATCTTTCTTTGCGTTTGTAATGTTTACACACACCACCAAGAGTAAATACAGCAATGAAAAGAAATTAGTGTATGGTTCATTTTGTTCGTCATCGCTTTTGCTCAATGAATAAACTTGACTTACTCAATGATAATAATGATATTTTAAATTCCCTATTACATTTTATGGATCCAGTAAAAACCAAAAACCGGCAAAACCAAATTGGTTAAACTAACCCTACATATATTATATTCTAACTTTATTTATCTGTGAATACACGTCCCAGTTTTGCTAAATTGTTCTCGAACGGATCACAAATCATAAATCTTTAGCTTATGAATAGCACATCAATTACACACAACAACATTCATCTTTGGCACAGGATTATGAAATGTAGCGCTCTATTTACAGGCATAGTACATTACAGATTATTTATTACCAATGGTTTAGTTCCACATGAAATCGATCGTAGGTTGGGCTGCCTTCTATGAATAGCTTTTGTGATCTAAGGCAGAGAAATGTCGATGGTTGTGTGGCATTATCATTTAAATCAGTGAAGCTTTGATGATCATCGGTCATGATTCATTAATTCATATGGAGAATTTATATAGCGCTTCTTCAAGGTTATCTGCTCAAAAGGGTGATGGGTGATTGAAACTTAGAAACGTTTTAAGCCTATTTATTCTATAGACGCTCTACCGCAGCTACGTAATGTGTGTATGCACACATGCATTGCATTTATGTGTGCATACATGTACGTGCACACATGTACGTGTATGTATGTTAGTGTGTATGTTTGCGTGTGTATGTGTGTGTTTGTGTGTGTATGTATGTATGTATGCATAAATTTATAAATTATGACAAAAGGAAATTGTGCAATGCACAAGAGAAGGAGCACGATCACAAAAGGCGTATGACTAAGAACGCAGAAAACGTGCCTTTATTGTGTAGGCTAAAACGCTGCTGGATAGGCCTATACTAGTAGAGCGACTCTAAATATAGGCTACGCCGTTAATTCGATGGTCGGTCTCTGTTATTTGCGTGTATGAGAGGGACTGCCAGCGAAGACCCTTTCCAGTTACACGAGCTTCGGTCAACAACAAATCAAATCAAATCAAATCAAAAATTCTTTATTGCAACCATATAAATGTATAATGCAATCAATTTTACAAAAGGATGAACAACAAGATGGTTACAATGGTAGGCCCAGAAGGGATAAATAATCCCGCTAGTAGGGACACCTACTTGCAACAAGCAATTGCAGGGTAGTTAGAGACCAGCTTGAATGGCTTAAGTTACTATGGAATTTTCTCTTTGTTATACTTATTGAAAGTTGACCAGAGACCGCCGCTACCTGAGGCAGTAAAGAAACCAAGGGAAGAAGAAGAAAGATAAGAGTGGTTATGGCTCAGTAAGATGGAATAGGAAATACTGTGAAATATTAAATAATCGAGCAATGATAATTGATCACAGAAAAGAAAAATAAGGGAACAGAAACACTTCTAATAATTAATAACGTTACTATTAAAGACTTAACTAAGAGCTTAACTAATACATGGTTAATAGTAGGACATTCGAGAAAATGCGTCGTTGACAATAAGGTGCAGGCGTAGCATTCTTTTGAAGACCTGAAGGGTCCCCACCTGCTGGAGAGAGGGGGGGAGAACGTTCCAAACCTGGGGCCCTGTGATTTTGATGGAAAATCTACGAGAGTTGGAGTGAGCATACATAATACGATATTTGCTCGAATTCCTCGTGAAATGGGAGTGGATGTCGGAACCCTGGTGAAAGAGGGTCTTAAATTTCGTAGGTAAAAGGTCTCGGCTAAATTTGAACATGAAGACCCCAATTTGAAATTGCCTTATTTGATCAATTTTTAGTAACTTACAACGGGCAAAAATAGGGCCTGTATGAGAGCCCCATGGGGCTCTGCAGATGGAACGTACCGCTCTTTTTTGCAAGACAACAAGTTTGTGAAGTCTGGAGTCATAAGTGGATACAACAAACACAAACGTCGTTTTTACGTACTTTGGCATTACGCGGGTTGACGATTAGTAGAATAGTGTATTTGATAATGTCTTCCTTGCAAAGTTCAAAAGTGCGCGCAAGTAGTCGAGGAAATGGTTCAATGACCATACGACAGAACATCGATGGCGCTGAGCAATTATGCTTGAAGTTTTCAGTGTTTAACGCATTTTCATGGGGTCCGAGGCGGGGCAAGGGGACTTTTTCCCCTGGATTTTGCAAATATTTAAGAATTAAATCTTTTGATTATTATGATTATTACAACAATGCGAAAAAAAGTCTTAATTACTTAGGTAAAGTCCTTGACCACTACTTATTTTTTAAAGCTCTCACGTGTTCTGTGTTCATGAACTCTATTCTATGCAAAAACGTCATTTTACTCCCCCTAAAAAATTGTTGCCCCCACAAATTTTTTTGTCCCCCCTACAAAAATTCCTGTGGACGCCCATGGGCATCTTATGGTTGTCAGGACAGTTAACGTCGCCCTCCTCCTTTCTCCAGGCTTGGGACTGGCACTACAAATAGTGGCACTACGGGAAGTGGCGGAGTTCAATATGCGTGAAGGACTTACTGAAGGTCTTTATACAGTGAGCGCTTGAACGAAGGATCGAACTCTTAATCTCTGCGTTACAGGTTGAGCGTTCTTTCCATTCAGCAACTGCGCCTCACTTGTCGTCGGAATGTTGTAAAGACAAGTTTTAAGATGCATTATCACAGTGCTCAGATGTCCACAGTATACAATGTAGAAATTAATAATATACGAAAACGTATGTATGTAGCCTATAGTTTATCTATAAGCCTCCGGATTTCTTTAGTGTACAAAAGACTAAGCCGTGGAAATAGTTATCCGTTGGTAAGTAAGTAAGTAAGTAAGTAAGTAAGTAAGTAAGTAAGTAAGTAAGTAAGTAAGTAAGTAAGTAAGTAAGTAAGTAAGTAAGTAAGTAAGTAAGTAAGTAAGTATGTGCGAAGTTGGAAGCAGTGTCGGTGAACAGCCGTAAGCATGGTCGTTTCCAGTACATGTCCAAAGGCAGATATAGGTAGACAGTTGGAAAGCAACAGTTGACGGTGCTAAGAGTTTGGAACTGTGTCAGAGATAGGAGAAGGTGGTGTTCTAAGACAGGATAATTGGAAAAAGTTAATGCTAGCTGAAGTGCGATGTTGGCTGAAACAAGTAAACATCTGGAGATTTGCTCTATCGACTTTTACACGGTTCGCATGGCCAAGTGTTCGCATAGAGCCGCGTCATTTGAGATTCTAACAGCAGATTTTTATATTAATTAACCTAGATGGCAGTAGAATCAGTATGGGAATTGTAGAAAAAAGACTGGGGAGTTGAACATTTTATCCGTATGTTACAAGCTGATGTCAACGAAATTTGAAAGCAGCTGATTTCAAAGCTAGCAGTTTTGCAAGTCAGACTCGAATCAAAATCAATTACTTTGTTGAGAAAATTCAAATATGCATATATGATACACCATGAAAGTTTCTTCTCTTTATCAGAGACTCAGAGTCAAATAATGCTAAATCACACTATGGCACAACTGAGTGGTTGGAAACGACTCCCTGGGGTGTGCAATGAAGACTTAACTGGGGTCCTAAGAAAGACTACGGGGTTGAACCCTCAACCCCGGTTGAACCCTCAACCCCGGCAATACACCATGAAAGTTTCTTCTCTTTATCAGAGACTCAGAGTCAAATAATGCTAAATCACACTATAGCACAACTGAGTGGTTGGAAACGACCCCCTGGGGTGTGCATGAAGACTTAACTGGGGGTCCTAAGAAAGACTACGGGGTTGAACCCTCAACCCCCGGCAATTCCCACCCTGAGTAGAATCTCCCTAAAAAAGATTGCGGATTCTCACCTGAAGGTCACCTATTATAGTCACTCCTACCTCGATCAAACGTAGTTCTCCTTCCAACTCGCAATCCAACTACTTTCTCATTTCGTGGCTCGTCTATATCCTACCGATCGACCTCGGACTCTCGTCAACATCCAACAATCGTATATATAATATATATCTCAATGTATCTGGGCGGTAGGCGGATTATGTATGTACAGGCCCGTATATAATTACACACACAGGCCAGTCCATAATACGATGAAGCATATACTTGTAGGCCTATATATGTGTGTGTGTTTGTGCGTATGTGATAACTCTCTCTATATAGGCCTATATGTATATTGAGTAGTGTCGTGGTTAGGGCTTAATATTCCACATATACTACGTTGTTTGTGCTTTTCAACAGCAACAGTCCTGCGAAATCAATTAAGGATATATATATATATGCATAATAAGTCAGGAAATATATATATATATATATATATATATAAATTAGGGAGCTGCATATAATAAGCTAGCAAACGATGAGTGCAAGTCGTCTTGTATACATGTGGTGTTGTGTGTGTGAGTAGATGAGGAATCGTGTCGTTGCCCATGAGATCAGTCGTATGAACTGCCGCGGCGCAGTCGGTGCTTTTTATTTGCCTGCGTGGCATAGGAAGGACCGACGAAGAGCCTCCTACTCTGATCAAACACGCCATTCCAATCGCCTCCATTAGGCAGGCCACTTGCTTTTGCAGACATTCAATCGATTTGTATACCAACAATAAGTGCGCATGGACGTTCGCATGGACGTTCAACCTGACCGACCATCTCGTACATATATATCCGTAAAACCATGGCATATATGTGGCTCGGTTTCAGGTTTGCAATGTACAGTATTTACATTATAGTCATTACATTAACATTACATATTCATTGCATTCATTCACTGCATTGCATGTATACAGAGCTCTCGGCACATTCATTGTACGCCAAGACACAACAAATCGAATCCCATCCAAGCAATTGTCTTCTAGACAATGAATCACAAGGAATCAAACGAAAGTGAAATCGTAAGTAAAAACTCGTAATCAGTTGTAGGAAGAGTAATTTGACAATTATGTCAAATCACCACAACATAATGTGCTTTTTACCTGGCTGAGGGACACAATCTCTGCGCTTTATTATTATAATTGCTGCAGAAAAACTGGTGGGGGTTAAGACAGAGGGTTTCATGCCGGCCAGCTGCATATCTGGCAGAAAAATTGATGTGGTAGGCTTATTGTTATTAGGGGCTATCAACCTACTATTAGAATGCTATTAGGAAAGCAATGAGTTGCTGACTAGCAGATTTGCAATTAGCATTGCTACAGTATACATGCGCAGAATTAGCGAATTCAACAGAGCATAAACAGCCTTGAACTATATATAGTCGAACCTTAACGCACTATTTGGTTTGCTTTTCTTCGTACTTCTATAGACAGGAATTGCGTCCCTGTTACAAAAACAACCTGTTAAAGTCATTAAGAACAAAAGTCTATCGATACGCGAATGAAGCTCGGATAACTGAAAGAGTCACCGCTGTCGATTCAGAAGCACTCCCGACCCAAGTCAGTGCTATCGCTAACAAATAAAATGAACTTCAGACTTTTCACAAACACAGGAAGAGAAAGACTGAATAGGACAGAGAATCTGAGAGAACTGAAACCAACCAGCTGTGGAATTCTGACCAGGAAAAGAACTCTGGCTCAGCGGCTGAGTATTTCACGTTGTACATCACCCGAGAACAGTTTGTCAAATTAAATTCATCATGTGATTCGATAATTAACTGGTTCCCTTCTCCTCGTCTCGCGAATAATTCTATTGCGCTGAGCTTTTTACTGCGATTAAACAATTTACATACAACTTCAGGAAATAATTACCAACTATTTTCACAGTATTCAGATTTTAGTACAACATAACATAACATAACATAACATAACATGACATAACATGACATGACATAACATAACAAGGGTTTAAATGGTTCAGAAGACATATAGTCTGTGTCAGAACCACTGCAAATTAACCTCGAACGCTTAATAGCCCAATTTTCCTATATTCTTCTTAAAAGCTGTGATATTGAGACAGAACAATCATCCAAACTATTCCACGTCTGCAACTCTTGCACTTAAGAATTTCTGCCCTAATGTCGGCAGCAGAGCTCTGCGCCGACTTGATAGTGTCGGCGGAGGCGCGCCGGTAATTTTGGATCAGCGGCGGCGGCGGCGGCGGAGCACCGACCAAAAAAAATTAGCGGCTGCGGCGCCCACGAAATGTCGGCGTAGGTGCGGCGCTCCGCTCTAGTCAGGATACAAGCATGAGTCACTATGAGAGTAAAACAGTCGTTTGTCCTGTGACCAGTGAAGAAGACCGAGTTCTCTAAAAATGTCACTCCATGACAATGAAGCTCAACAGTTGAGCTCAGCAGTTGAACTTCATTGTCACGAAGTGGAGATCCAGGTTTCTTGTAGGGCAATGAGATCGGGTGGACGACAGCAGGTGACAAGATCACTTTTTGAGGTTGAGGAAAGACCGAATATTGAGGGAATAGAGTGGAATAGAGTAATTGCTGTTCACGCTCTTTTGCAATGCATCATGAACGTTGTGACGCGATACTTATTTATAGTTCTTGTACGATGCGCCAATTCATGGCAGTGCCGTGTCGTAGCCTATAGAGAGGTCGAGTTACTTAGACGAATGCCGAGTATTCACAGATCAGAGGATTCATACTTTCATGGATCCCCGTTCTCACGAGTTTCTTGGTGGTTTCTATTTCTGTATTTTTATGAGTCACACGTACGAAGCCCAGCCAATTGTTAAGTCAGTCGATTGATGGCTTATGTAAGCGTGCTTAATGTAAATGCACTTAAGAAATTAACGGAATATGGTTTCCATAGGCTTCAGTGAAGTAACGCAGTAAAGTAAATCATCGCAGTTGGTAAGACCTGACTAAGCCAATAATTTCACCCTGTCAGCTACTTAGGAGCTTCGAACCCTCATGTTAAAGTAAATCACACAAGCCAGAACTTTCGCTTCTGTTTTGCATTAGAAATCTTCCACGCGTTAGTATTCAGTTTGTTGCTTTGAAAAATATTAGTTATATAGTAGTTATTCTATATATTTCTACATTTTCCTATAGGGGGCTTAAGCTAGGAAATGGCCGAGCGAGCTGGCCAAAGGTTAATGTATATTATTGTTAGTGTGAAAGGCAGATGCGAAATATTAGAGCAAACATTTTTCCGACTCAATTTAACCGGTTCATTTTGCATTATATATGCACTATCTTTTAAGTTTGATATTGCGAATTTTATCGTATCCATACTAAAATTTTGTGTTAGGAGAAATAGTATAGCCAGAGCATTTTTATTCTGGGGAAATGGGTCCTTTAGTTCTGAGAACAAGTTCTATCTTCCATCCTATAAGTGGCTCTGTGTATGTTGATCTAGGCAAAATTTACTTTACATCATTTTTATCGTTCAGTTCTCATGTTTTATATATTGCACCTATTATCGTTCGCGATACATACGTTAACTCAGAGGTTGAGTAAAGTCGCCATCTGATCAGTAATCTAGTGTTCGTGCCAGTGTTTCATGATGAGAGTATACAGAGTTCCTAGAAAGTATGAATTACAATTGGTGATCTGAGTATAGCACGAGTCGTTGCGCAGTGAAGCATCTATGGCTACAGATCGTGTCCAACTATTTCAGAGTATGGTAGGCTATGTAGGTGTATTACGCCTGACCGGAAGTTCGAAGTATCTAATTTTCCTGGATGGTTTTTGTTGAGTTATTCGGCCAACGCATTAAGGATATCATTCATATTATTATCGTTTGATCAGCGTTGTGGAGCCGTTGCTCACAGCCTCGTTACTTTAAGTACAAGCGTTCAGGTTCATCTGGAGAGTTAGGCGCTTCAACGTCGTATTACTGTAGAATCGTTAAACTCGATTGTCCAGCAGAATATAGGAAAATTGTACGAGTTTACGCACTCCGAGTCGAGTCTCCCTCAGTTCTCGCCTCCGCTTACCATTCAGGAGGTCGCTATTCAACTTTTGTAATTACTTTCACTATCGAAGTGTTTGGTGTTGGCTAAGATTTCGAGCGTTTTTATGTGTATTTTTATTTTCTAAAGAATCTGTTCGTCACTTTGTGCACGAACGACAACACTTCTATGTAACGCTGAGAGATGCAAAGACACGAGTATGCCATTAACCTCGACCGCTCTCCAGTCACGACTACACTACACATTCATCTCGTCTTACTCACCGCTCAGAGTCAATCGCTCAGGAAACGTTTCGCTTCATGGCTCAGTCGCTCTATATAAACCCTATGTAAGCTCAAGATGTTACATAGTCGCTCTCTGACGTCAAACGACCGTTTTCGTTTGGTTAGGTTATTAATCGAGTAGGCCTATATTTATATAAGCTGTGGTACTCACACTCTTTTGTCGAGTGTATTACTTTATTTTAGGTTTCCGTTTTAAGTAGTTCTCCGTACTTTCCCTGTTCAGCTTTTACGCTGTGATATTCGTCTTTTCACTCTATAGTTTGTTACGTGCGGCATAGGTTACGAACAATTCGAGTTGTCTTCATTTGTGACGGTATGGATATTTTCGCTGTATCAGGCTCGCTTTTCTAAACTTAGCTATATTCTCACTTATCTTTAGCTTTTAGGCGCTAACTTTTTAGTTTTACATTTTGTTCTTCTATATTGTGGAACGAGGTCGTTCCAATTTTTCATGACTGGACGGACTGAGAGAGACATATCGCAGCAATATATATTAGGACTGATATATATATATATATATATATATATATATATATATATATATATATATATATATATATATATTGAAAGTCGAACAGTCAGACTGTTAATCGAGATATCGGCGGATCCTAAGAATAATGAGATGTCCCAGATTCTGGAAAGTAGACCTCGAATGAACAAAGAAGGACGAAGACAGAGAAGGAGAGGCATACAGATAGAGGATCGCAAGGAACTCACAGACATACACGCACATACTTAGACAGATACGGAGACATATAGAAGTACGTAATCAAGCATCCAATACGAGCGAATCTTAAATTAAGCAGACCCTCCACGCTGAAGTCGACGAATCTTCCTAGGTGAGATAGGCTGACGGGAAGCCAATGGCAAAGAATGGAATAGGCTGATTACCTAACATGAGGTCATCGACAAATGTAACTTTAATTACATGGAAATTTCTACCATCGCTTGGGATAGGCTGTCTGGCAGAATGAGGTAGCACCGATGGCCTATAGATAGCCAGACTGGAGAGTTGGAAGAAGAGACCAGGGAGGATTTGAGATAGCCGTGCTCAGAGAGAGAGAGAGAGAGAGAGAGAGAGAGAGAGAGAGAGAGAGAGAGAGAGACAGACAGACAGACAGACAGACAGACAGACAGACAGACAGACAGACAGACAGACAGACAGACAGACAGACAGACAGAGAAACAGAGACAGACAGACAGACAGAAAGACAGATAGAGACAGACGGAAAGCAGCTTCACAGAAATGACGTAAAAGAAAGGGAGCAGAGACTGAAAGAAGAGTTCTGCAGTTGAGTTCGAGCAGTTCTGGCGCTTGGACTGTCGCGAACGGCGGACAAGATTCTTGGCGAGAATTGACTCAGACAGGCGTTGTAGAATCATGTCTATGCTAAGCAGTTGTCTCGTGTAGAAAAATAGACTCTTAATTCATTGTTAGCTACGTCGTAAGCTTCTCTGTAGTATAATTTAATTACTCTTATGCATATATATGTATACATAAAAATGTATACATGAATATATAGTGTATAGCTACATGTATATTGGATACATACACGCACATATCTATATAGGTATAAATAAGTAGTAAGAGTACAGTCACTTCTCGTGAAATATCTTCCGATCGACTGTCACTTCTGGTGAAATCTCTCCCGATCGACTGTCACTTCTGGTGAAATCTCTCCCGATCGACTGTCACTTCTGGTGAAATCTCTCCCGATCGACTGTCACTTCTGGTGAAATCTCTCCCGATCGACTGTCACTTCTGGTGAAATCTCTCCCGATCGACTGTCACTTCTGGTGAAATCTCTCCCGATCGACTGTCACTTCTGGTGAAATTTTCTCCCGACCGACTGTCACTTTGAGCGTAATTATATTTAAATCTTTTAATTATATTTAATATATTTTAATTATATTTGAAACCTAAGTTGTACTATTACACGAGGTATTTTAATTATTGGAGCAGATGTTGAGTAAACTTATTTCTCACAGCAATTTTAAGTAGAGCATACATTTAAATTATTTTGAACTTCAACAATTTGTATAGAGCCATATATATTTCTTGCAACAATTTTAATTGTTTTACAGATTTTACAATACACAATAGCCTAGTGGTTAGCACGTTGGACTATCAACTCAGAGGTTGGCGGTTCAAACCCCACCAGGGCAGAAAATTTGAATCCAAACTTCTGTTAAACACCAGTCAACTGACATATGATGTTGAGATAGACCATCCCTCATATGCCGAGGCTAAGAAAATGAAGTCGCCATCGATAGAGTTCACACAGCCTATAATTCTATACAACTGAGCAGTCAAAAGACCCTACACGCTCTAGGGAACACATTCTTAAGCATTCGTATACCCAAATGACACTGCATTTTTGATTCATATGCGTTTACACACATTGAAATATCTACAAATATATATACGCAGGTACATGCATATATATTTTGATCCCTTGTACACTAAATTCTAAATTTTTCGATTCCTAAGTTGCACGAAATACTGAACTGCATTGTAAAATTTCAACAGATAAGTTGAAAAATAAGCCAGCGCGGAAGACTTGTACACTAATTTGATGACATGTAAGTTTTCAAAGACATGTGGAGTAGGAAACTTACGAATTTTAGATTGCATGGAACGATGACATGTATGATTCAATTACAACTCTTAGGTTGAAACGTCGCACAGTTTGACATCAGATACACTAAATTCCGAATTCTCGTCTCTGAACATGTATGAAATACCATCCTGTACAGTAAAAATTTAAACATTTTGAATACTGAAACGTGCTCCCATGAAGATTTGTATGCTAAACTTAAGACATTTAATGTTTCAAAGCCAAGTGGAATGAGAGTTTTAGTATGACGCTTACGAATTTGAGGATGTAAGACTGTTGAGGGAGAGAGAAAGAGAGAGAGGAAGAGCGAAAGAGAGAGAGGAAGAGGGAGATGGAGAGCGAGAGAGAGAGGTTTTATGATAAAAGTTCAACTTTCTAGGTTGAAAAGGCACATAATATTTGGTTCTACACTAAAATGATGCCGGTTAGGGTGAAGATATACATACCATGTCGACTTCTACGATAAACTTAAGACTTTAAAGTTTCCAAATACTCATGGAATGAGAGTATGAAGCTTATGAATTTGAGTTTGTAAGACTGTTGAGGGTGAGAGAGAGAGAGATCGAGGAAGAGAGCGAGAGAGATAGAGGAAGAGAGAGAGAGAGAAGAGGTTTTAGGGTAAAAGTCCAAATTTCTAAGGTGAAAAGCGCATAATGTTTGAGTCTATACTAAAATGGTACCGATTAAGTTGAAGAGATACATGCGACGACAACTTCTGCGATAAACTTAAGACTTTAAAGTTTCCAAATCCAAGTGGAATGAAAGTTTTAGTAGGAAGCTTGCGAATTTTAGTTTGTAAGCCTGTTGAGGGTGAGAGAGATAGAGAGAGGTCGAGGAAGAGAGCGCGAGAGAGAGAGGAAGAGGGAGAGAGAAGAGGTTTTAGATTAAAAGTCCTACTTTCTATGTTAGTTTGTTCACTAAAATTGTCAAATTTTAAGTTCGGGAGATGCATGCGTCCGAATGTTAAACTTACAATTGATACTTTGCAAAGATTGTGATTGCAATGGTTTTTACACCAGTTGACAACTTTAAGACTGTAAGGTTGTTGAAACGAAGATTTTTTAGTTTGAGAAGTTCATTAACATGATAAAATTTTCTTTCGATAGATGTGTGAGACGAATGTTAGCTTATGAATTTTAGTTTGTAAGACTGTTGAGGGTGAGAGAGAGAGAGAGAGAGAGCGAGAGAGAGAGAGAGGGAGAGGAAGAGGTAGAATGGGAGAGAGAGGAAGAGGGCGAGAGAAGAGGTTTTAGGGAAAAGGTATAATTTCCATGATAGTTTGTTCACTAAAACGTCAAATTGTAAGTTCGACAGACACATGCAACGATAGTTTGAATGCTAAACTTACAATTTATACTAGGCAAA
Source organism: Allolobophora icterica (assembly GCA_963556255.1). Classification (NCBI taxonomy): domain Eukaryota; kingdom Metazoa; phylum Annelida; class Clitellata; order Crassiclitellata; family Lumbricidae; genus Allolobophora; species Allolobophora icterica. The sequence goes on from OY744602.1 coordinate 22,972,537, forward strand.
GACTGAGATTGCGATGGGTTTTACAGTGGGTTTTACAGTGGGTTTTACCTCCAGTTGACAACTTTAAGGTTGTAAGGTGGGTGAAACGAAGGTTTTATAGTTTGAGAAGCTCCTTAACATGATAAAATTTTCTTTCGATAGATGAGTGAGACGAATGTTCTCAGCATAAAGCTGTTGCACGGTCTGGTGATGCAGTTAGAGTGGAGGTCCATATTGTAAAAATTACACATTTTAGGTGCTGCTAAGATTAAGTCTTTCCACACTGTACAGCCAAATGTGCTAATTTCCACACCAACATACCAAACTTTTAGTCTGCGAAGACGCAGGACTTGTGAGCATACAGGTTAAATGACAAGTTTTTGGTACAAAGATACAGGTGTTGAAGGTTTGCTAACGTCTTTCACGTTGCACATTCAGTTGGATTGTGAGTTTACTTATAAAACTTAGGACTTGCAAGTTGCATGAAGGTTTTCTACAGTAAAATGTCGACTTTTATCATGTGAAGTCGCAAGATGTAGAGCTAAAATGAGCCCGTTTATGTTACAAAGATGTGCAAGACATTGCAAAGTGACATCTCTTACGAGGTAAAGTCTGCTGAGAAGAGTGCAAACACACAATTTTTGGAATGCAGAGACGCCTACGAGGTGAGAAACTTATGTCTTTTAGGAGAGCTGCCATGAAGGTTTGCAGAGTAAAATGTGAGCTTTTGAGGTCCACGAGCGCTGGCCAGGACGGAAAATTTACAACTTTCTTCGTTTCAATGAAAGATTTGCACGATGATTTGTATGTTTTAGCTGATCAACATATACAGAAAGGTGAAATATTAGCATGGAAAGGTTTAGGTATCGAGACATATGGCAGGACCGGGTACATTTTACAACATTTTACATACACATGTCCAGTTAGCGAACTCTTTCACAAATTTTGAGCTAAAATATCAAAACTTATGAAAAAGAATGTGCAATTCTATGCGACGGGATGATGTTTTAAAGGTTTGAACGCTGGAAAGTAAAGGTAATTGGCAAGCTGAGCTCGCATTCGCACGGTTTTGGCTATGTCGTGGAATAAGCGGATTTGTGGAAACTTTAAGTTTTTGGGTGAAATGTAGTTGAAACTGTACATCTTTTGATGATGGAACTGAAACATATGAGAGTTCTAACGGATAAAGTATGAGATATGTGATTGCAAACTTGTGTGAACAGAGTGATTTCCATTGCAATGCATGTTGCATTTTCAGAGGTTGACATATTATTCCTAGAGGGGATTTGTA